>APFE030790929.1:2798-18208 GCA_000404065.3 Pinus taeda
CAAAGCTTACATGGAAACCTAAAGATTAATTGTAGTGACAGAGATCATTTTCACTGGAAATTTTTGGACATAATTATTCTCTTGTCTTGGTACTCAGTTAGCTCATAGCTCATCTTATCATCCTCAATCTGATGGGCAAACTGAGATAGTAAACAAATGTTGGAAGGATATCTTCGTTGCTTTGTATCTGATAAACAGACATAATGGGTCAAATGGTTGCCTCTGGCTGAATGGTGGTATAACACTTCCTTCCATACAGCAACAATAATGACCCCATTTATGGCACTTTATGGGTATCAACCACCATCCATCACATCATATTTAAGAGAAAATTCTAAGGTTCAAGTAGTGGAACATCACATCGAGCATCAACAACAAGTCCTCCAACTCTTAAACGATAACCTCATGTTGGCACAGAATAGAATGAAACAACAGGTAGATCAACATCGTAGTGAAAGAAGTTTTGATGTAGGTAATTGGGTATTCCTACGGCTACAACCATATAAGCAAATGTCCCTCAAGCAAGCTATGAAGGATAATAAATTATCACCAAAGTATTATGGTTCGTATAAGGTGTTGCAAAAGATTAGTACTATGGCATACAAATTAGAGCTTCCTGCAACTTCTCGATTGCACCCAGTTTTCCATGTTTCATGTTTAAAGAAGGTTATAGGTGATAAGCTCCCAGTTCAAACAATATTGTCGGAACTTGACGAGGAAGGAAAAATTATATTGGAACCAGAAGCAGTCACAGAAACAAGAACTCGACAGCTATGAAATCAATCAATTTCAAAGTATCTTATCAAGTGGAAGAACTTATCCACTGAAGATTCCACATGGGAGGATGATAATTTTATACAAGAGCATCCATAACTACTCAAGCATTGAGTACAACACTTTTTTGAAGGAGAGGGGCATGTTGGGTCCCTATAATACTAGTGATTACCGCATTACTGTTGTAGTTGTATCCCTTATTAATATTGTTGTGCCCCTATTGTCCCCATATTGTTATTATTGTGCCCCATAGAATCCCTCTATTGTTATTTTTTTGGCTTTATATTATTATTGTTAGGTCGGCTAGGTTATATTGTACTCCTTAGAGTCCTATATATAGAAAGGAGGTTTTGTCATTTGAATCATCTAAGAATTATTTATTTATGTAATGTAAAGGAGGTTTCCCCCTTGAAGAGGTTGAATTCTAAGGCGTTGATCTATCTTTTCTATCTTTTTGAGAGCTGGTTTCATAACAATTTCCCACACCTGTTCGTAGGTAAATTCTTTGTCTAAGAGCTCTTCTTCCTCTTTCTTCCTTTTCCTCATCTTTACAATTGTAAGTTTTTTCTTTCTGAGTCTACTTGTCTTGTACTTGTTCATTGTGTACCTATTTTCTTTCCAAACCTTCTTATTCTATCATCAAGCCTTTTATTCATGGTTGATTCCATATTGTCCCTGCAGTTATGAGGTATGTGTCCATAGTTATGACATTTGTAGCATTCGATGTTATTCATATAAGATTTCGTTTGGTGTCTAACTCATGATCTTGCAAATTTTATTATAGGGTTTTGCCAATAATAGTTGTACCTATCTGGAACTTCACAATCCCTAGCCTTATGTCCAAAATTATTAAATTTGTAACGTTTGACACCATCTCTCAAATGATCAAATTTGTTGATATTATGTTGAGTTCTGGAATATCCATTTCTGAAGGATCTCCTATAATTATATTCATTCCAAACATACATGCGACATTTTGCAGCTCTATCTCCAAACCTTCCACATGAATAACAATGAACATAAAAGATAGGTTGGTACCTAGGAGGAAATATTCTTTGAGGAATTGTCTTCCAAGGTAGTTCCCATGAGCCTTGATCTCTTGATTTAGCTAAGAGATCTATCTACTTGGTTCAGCCCCCCTCTCAGTATATCCAACAATTGGTTTCAGAGCATTAATTAATCTTCAGTCATTATTAATGTTTATGCAATAATAAAAGTAAATAAAATAACATAGTAGACACAAGAATTTTAGGTAGAAAACCCCCTCCAGGCCAAAAACCACCAAACACTTTCCTAATAAATTGTTTAATATTCAGGCCCAACTGAAATGAAAGCAAAAACTTCCTAGAATTCTAAAAAAAGCATTGTTCTCCAGCTCCCACTCAAAGTATTTCCCAATGTCTTGGTTTCTTCAGTAGTCAATTGAATGAATGCCCCAACATCCTAGACCAGCATAGCACCCTAAAGTGTTCATAGGCTCCAACCTAAATGCAACTTCATGCACTAGCCTAGCACCTCCTTGCCACCCTATAATGGCTGAAATGAGACAAGAGTGTGGATTCCCATACCAAGGACAATGATCCACAATACAATATGATTTACAATGGTTTTGACGAAACACCCAATCACGCTATGAGCTACAACCCAACCATGAAGTCATCCCAATAGAGACTCCTATACCTTCAACTCTAGACAGATTGACTCTTTTACAATAATTACTCTACCAATGATGACACTTTTACAAAAGACTCTTTTACAACTTTACAATGAAGACTCTTGGCCTTGAAACTTCTTCACAATATACAGATGGTTGTCATGTCTTCAAAGGATGTCCCGCTACAATGCTTCCTTTGATTTGATACTTCTACTCTTGAATTCTTGCCTAAAGTTGTACTTGAATCTTCTTCTACCTGCATGCAAAATTTTTCTAGCTAAACCAATCCCAAAACAAAACAAAATACCCTTCAACTTACCTTTGCCTGCAAAACACATGTAAGTGCATAATAATGAATAAATACAAATAAAAATTACAATGTGTACTTGATGTGTGCTTGTCACTTTTTTTGTTGACTTGTTGCAGCAGTAGACAAAAATTCCCACTCTTGATATAGGTCTGGACTCTATGCAAGACTATATGCAAAACTGATCTAAAGATATATACAATAAAAAACTAATGGCATACCCTACACTTGTGATGGACCAAGTTCTAAGTACAACAACGGAGACCATTATATCAACTATGAAAAGACAAGTAACATGAACTTACAACATCATATAGATTTATCAAACTTGGTGTAGCATCAATAATATGTAGCATAAAATGTGTAGTATCAAGAATAGGACATCAGAAAAACTAATTGTGACATATAAAGACATAGAGATATAAGTGAGACACTGTATATAATTACGTTGTCCTGCAAAAAAACATGTCAGATATGATACTCAAAATTCAAATGTAAATATTAATCATACATACCCTGATAGAAGACTTTCCCTTGACTGTTGATGTGTGGTCCTTATTGCAGTGATCCTTGAATGCATGCTTTTTCTTGCCTTCTAGGAGCTTGATATTGAATCTTTTGTAACTATGTAATTCGGATCTCCAAGGTCTAAAATTTTGTCCTATGATAGCCCTTTGAGTCCTCTTTCCAATCCCACAGGTCTGATCAATATTGGATTCTTCAAGAAAGCGTTATGCCCCATCACCCACAATGACCTGATTATAGCTTGGTTCAGTAGAGCTAACTTGTAAAAAGTTCCACGTGTCACTGTTGTGACCTTTGGCCTATAAGCACTACTCAAAAAACTATGGTCTATACTCTTTCTATGAATACTAAGGAAATTTGAATCAAATTCTCATAGAGAAAGTTATGACGATTTTCCAAACGTCACATGTTTGACATGGAATTTAAGAGCCTGCAAAAACCCTAACTTCCTTAGATCATATCTCCAAAAATATGAATAACCAAGATCTAAACTTTGGTAACGAGGTTCATCAAGATTTTGGATAAAATTGGTTTTAAGTTCAACTTCTAAATATTCGTAGAAAAATAGTTATAGGGAGCATGCCGTGATGACCTATTTGAAGCCACAAAATCCTAACTAGAGGAGGATATGAGGGTCATTATTTATATGAATTTTTTGAGTTGAGAGGGTCCTCAACAAGTGAACATTGGAGGATTTTAGGAGACATTTTTTTTAATTAATTATTGACTATTAAATTACCACAACCAATTATGAGTGCCATGAGACAACCCCATAGGGTTTTAGCCTATTAACTCGGGTTACTAACTTCAAACATGAATATCTCTCAAACCGTGACGAAGTAGTTGGCATGCCATATATCAATGGAAACATCTTGACAAGTAGAATCAATATAGAAGATCCTTGACTTAGAATAGAGTAATTTTTCAAGTCAAAATGTACATGCAAGATCGGGGTAGCCCCAGTGCTGCTTGGCTTGACATCAATGGCAACCACTGGTCAACACAAAACAATTTATATGGAAAGAGCTCTAAACATATTTCAAGTGATATGTGGAAGTTTTAAAATGTACTCTTGGTTCAAAAGATAGAGTAAGTCAATCTTTGGTGACCTTAAGTCAAAATTAGTAAAGTTGAAAGGTGGATGGAGCAACTTTGGCACATAGCCAAAGATGGAAAAAGTACCAAACCTAGCAGTGAAGCATCACAGAGCAGCCAAAAGGAGTTTGGGGATAACATAGACTAATAACATAGCAACGGGAATAATTTCTATTGGGTGTGGTGGATCTCACCTAGAGAAGTCACCACAACGAAAGAACCCCGATGGAGTGGTTATGGTGCACAAGTATTTTGCATTGGGATGTATGGAGTAGGATGATTCTTGGTGGTGACAACATCCTGACAGACTTACCTCGTTAGGCGCATCATCAAGGATTACAAAGGGGGAACAAAATGGAAGCATTGGTAGATAGGCATCGGGCTACATGGTGGAATTTCAATGGGCTGTTTGACAATAGTCTTGTCAATATTGGAGGTCACGGGTGTAGTTTCCCAAACTACTGATCACGTAGATCAAAGATGAAGAATCAACCCATGACCTCTCCTCTATATAACACAAACCATGATGGAGTGGTGTCGAGGCTTGAACCGAGTGGTTTTTGTTTAAATATTTTAACAGATAAGTTGGTTTCAAAACCAAGGATCTGAGGACCCTTTTTCTCTCCTTGGATAGGACAAGTGATAGTGTTTAATTGGTCATAGGGGTTAATTTGTAGAAATAAAAGGCTTCATTTTAAATTTAAGTTTATGGGAAAGAAGTAGAGTTGTGCATGATTTTATTGCTAAGATATAGAAATCTAGTGGATTTATCAATTGTTAAACTCATTTATCTGAGCTTTAGACATAAATAGATTCAATAGGAGTTCAATTGAGAACTAGAAATTATTGTTGCCTTATTGACCTCTCAGTTAACTAGTTAGTTTACTAGAAACATCATGAGCCATGTATGGAGTTTGAATTTCCTAGTTGAGTGGAAGAAAAATGCATCAATGTAATCATTATTGTATACTAGTGACTGTATCGTGTTTGCATATATAAAGTGAGGAATTTACCTTGGGAATCACACAAGAAAACAAGATCTTCCCCTATTATTTAGGATCTAACTTCCTCAAGAATTATGCAAGGAAATAGGAGTAGGAGGCCAAGAATTGGATAGGTCTTTTGTAGAGCAGTCTTAGGAGGAGAGAATTTCTATTCAGTGCAGGTTCAACTTTAAGATTGAGGCTAAGCTTGTAATAGATGTATTTTTTCCTCATTTTATTAAATACAAATAGAGGAGTGGTTTTCTCCAGTTGGGTTCCCAAGTAAAAAGACTATTTTCATTATGATTGAATGATTGCATGAGTTTGTATTGTATGTTTTCCCTTCTGTTGATTGAGTAGAAGAAATTTGTGTCTATTGTTTTCAGTCTGAATTCATTAGTAGCTGCAAATTTCGAGCAATTTTTACATGGTATAATATCCTTGAAAACTACATAGAAACCAGCTTCTTAGTCTTCTCTTAAAGAATTTTCGAATAACAAATTTGTGGTGCGGGAATTTTCTTTAGTGGAGGAATAACTCCTTTCAATGAATTGAGACTTGAGTATGCATTGGAAGGAATTCCAAATTTAATTTCCTAGAAGGATAGAGTGGAAGTTGTTTTGGATGAAAATGGACCACTGAAATACACAAAAACAAATATTGTGAAACTATTAGCATTAGATGCACAAGAGTTGGCCCAGTGGAAGAAAGATATTGGAAAAGCTAGGAGGATTATCCTGGAGGGAGTCAAAGACCATGTGGTTTTGAATTTGCATGGAAAGGATATTTATTATGAAATGTGGAAGATCCTCACAGACCTAATTAATAGTAGCAATGATGATAGGAAATTGGCATTGAAGAACAACTTGAAGAACATTCAAATGTAGAAAAATGAAATTGGTGTTCAATAACTATCCATGTTCACTCAGGTCAGAGATGAATGTGGAGGAGTTAGAGAAAATGTTCGATCATATGAACTTGTGAACTTAGGACTTGATCTTCTAATGTCCTGGCACACTATCAAAATTCAGTTAATGGAAGAGACGAGATAACAAATTCGGAGAGACTTTGGTATGATTTGATGCAGGAGAATATTAGAAGAAACAATAAATATAGTGTCGCATGCAAAGCTAATGAGGAAGAAAAATTTTCCTTAGAAGGAAATTGAAATAAACCCAAGTGAAAGAAGGACTAAGGTAAGGAAAAACCCATCTAGAAGCATGGAAAGAAGAAAGACCCAAGAGAATTAAATGTTTCCATTGTAATGAGTATGGACACTATGCAACCAAGTGTCCACATAAGAAATTCAATAAGAAGCCTGCAAGAGGAGTAGGAAGAGATGCTCTCACATCACAATTCAAATTACATTTCACCCTCATTGCATGCATGGAAAATATTGTATGAGCCAGTGTATGGTACTTAGATTTGAGTGTTTTATTTCATATGGTACCTTTCATCTTCACAGGTCTGTGAAGTGTTTTGGGCCTGATGAAGAATCCTTGTGCTCTAATCAAGTGATATCTTTCATCCACTTCTGATCCAATTCCTGCACACAAACACAAACAAATAGAGATGACTAGTGAACTTCTGTAGAAATCATCATCTCAAAACCGCTAGAAATTACACATATAAATCACCGCATATACTTATCTAAGGGGAAGGAACATAGATTTCATTAACCATATAAATGAAATTACATCAATATAACTCAATATTTGGTTCTTTTCTCTTCATCCTAACAGAGTCTTCCCACTATAATGAATATATAATCACAACAACATGAAGCCCTCAGATCTAAATGAAAATGGAAACATAGACTCTCTAAAGCTCACTCTCCAAAACTCTGGGTATTTAAAACTAGCATCACCCTCTAAGATGGCACCGTATAAATAAGAAGAAGAGGAACCTTAAGAAGATGAATGTACACACTTATGAAAAATATAAGATAGAGAAGCTTCTCAATAATGAATCCCAACCATATCACATAGACAGGATAAAGTGATGAGTCAAACTGATCTCCTAGGAACCACAAGTCTCTAGAAAAAATCCCTCAACTACATGTGCAAAACAAGAAGATCTCGATTGTAACCATTTGCACATTTTTTTCCATGTGATTTGAATGTTCCAATCACATGCAAAATTTGGGATCCATGCGATTGTGGAAAAAACTAGGAAAAATATTGGCTAAGGTCTAGAGAAAGGTCAATTATCATAATGAATCATATATACTAACCATGGGGAGAAGAATATGTTGATAAAAGAAGGGATAGGAATTTAGTGGTTATGCATTAATGACTTATGGGTTGTGATAATGGATCCCCTAATCCCCTTATCACAACTATTGGAGGTCCCCCTATCAATTGCTCTCATTTCCTTACCTCTAAACCCCCTACCCCCTATTTCATGAGGTATTAGGGCCCCTTATCATTGTCTAACTCTAGGATTATAGCTCTTAGTAAACCATGCTTGAACCTCTCACTTCTATGCATTCATGCTACCCTTATGTCCCCTTTCTTGTTCAATACACAAAGATCTCAATCCCCCAAGATTCATGATAATTGAACATTTGGATGTGGTCATTTAAAAATTCTAACAACCACCTCTAGAATTTCAATTCTAATGATCTTTTTTTTGGTGGGTATGTGTCTGCGGGGGGGGGGGAATGTGTTCAAAACCACGTCCAAAAGTTATGTTTTAGTAACTTTTAAGGGGGGTTGTCAAACAATCCCCCTAAAAGTCACCAGAATTGAAATTTTGGAGATGGTTTGGACAACTTCCCTAAGAGTTGAACTTTTAGAGGAGATTCCTAAATGAGTGCCTACAAACATTCAATTATCATGATTTGTTTTGGGGCGGTATGGGGTTCAAAAATTTCCTTCAACAATTGAATTCTCATGAATTTTAGGGGTATTTTCAAAAAACCACCATGAAAAATGTAACTTGGGATACTTATTTAATCCCTCACCCTGGTCTAGCCTAGCCTAACTTATCATATCCTAGCCTTTCCTTGCCTTGCCTAGCCTAACATAACCTAACAGGATTTGGCCTAGCTTACCCTACCCTAGCCTACTTAACGTAGAGTACCCTACCCTTGCCTAAGGTAGACTAAATTAGCCTAGTCTAACCTAGTCTAAATTAGCCTATCCAGAACAAGCATAGAATAACCTAGACCAAACTAACCTAGCTTAAACTAGCCTAGAGTAAAGTAGCCTAGGATAACCTACTGTAAACTAGCCCAATGTGGTGTAGCATGAACTAGCCTAGCCTAGAATCGCCTAGCCTAGACTAGCCTAACCTAGACTAGCCTAGCCTAAAGTAATCTACCTAGCCAAAACTAACTTAACTTGAATGAACCTAGCATAGCCTAACATAGCCTAGCTGAGCCTAAAATAGCCTTGCCTAGCCTAAGGTAGTCTAGCCTAGCCTAACGTAGTCTAGCTTAGCCTAACCTAGCCCAAATTAGTCTAGCCTAAACTATCCTAGCCTAACCTAGCCTAAAGTAGCCTAGAAACCTATCCTACACTATCCTAGTCTAGCCTAGCCTAAACTAGACTAGCCATTCTTGGCCTTGCATAAACTAGACTACTCCAGCCTAACCTAAACTAGCCTAACATAGCATACCCTAGCCTAGCCTACCATACCTTAGCTTAAAATAGCTTATCCTTGCCTAGCCTAGCCAACCCAACGTAGCCTAGCCTAACTTAAACTTGCCCAACCTAGCCTAGCCTAACCTAATCTAACCTAGCCTAACTTAAACTAGCCTACCCTAGCCTAACCTACCCTGGCCTAACCTATCCTGGAATAGAATAACCTACCGTAGCCTAACCTATATCTTTGTGTAGTCTAGTCTACCCTAGCCAAACTTAGCCTATCTTAGCCTACCCTTGCCTTGCCTATCCTAGCATAACCTAGCCTAAACTAGTATATCCTAGCTTATCTTTCCTTGTCCAACATATCATAGCCTAAACTAGCCTAGCGCAACACAACCTAGCTTCTACTAGCCTATCCTAGGCTACCCTAACCTATGCTATCCTAGCCTAGCCTATCATATCCTACCCTAAACTACCCTAGCCTAACCTACACTATCAAAGAATACCATAGCATACCCTAGCATAACCTTAACCTAGCCTAGCCTAGTTTAGCCTAATCTATCATAACCTAGCTTTCCTAGCCCATCGTATCCCAACCTAAACTAGCCTAGCCTAATATAGCCTAGCTTTTACTAGACTAGTTTATACTAGCGTAGCATAGGCTACCCTATCCTACACTAGCCTGGATTAGCCTACCCTAGCCTAACCTACACTAGCCAAGCATACTATATTGTCCCCTATCCTAGGCTAACATGGCCTATGCTAGCATAATATATCTTAAATATATCTTAAGTTAAACTAGCCTAGACTAGCCTACCCTACCATGCCCTACCCTAGCCTAAATTAGCTTAACCTACCCCAACATAAACTAACATGCACTAGTCTAGCTTGACCTACTATGCCCGAGCCTACCTAGGTTGGTCTGGCCTAAGATAGCATAGCATAACCTAGATTTCCATAAAATAACTTAGCCTAACCTAGCCTATCATAGCATAAACTAGACTAGCTTCACATATCCTAGCCTACCATATCCTAGACTAACTTAGCCTAACCTAAACTAGCTTAGGCTATCATAGCCTAGCCTAAACTAACTTAAACTAAGTAAATCTAACCTAAACTAGCCTATCCTAGCTCAAACTAGCCTAGCCTAACCTTACCTAAACTAGACTAGCCTAGACTAGCCTAAGCTAGGATAACCTAGCCTAAAGTAAACTAAACTATCCTAACCTAACTTAGCCTAGCCTAAACCAGGCTAACCTCGCCTAAACTAGCCTAGCCTAACCTTAAGAAGCGTACCCTAGCCTAGACTAACCTAGCCTAAATGAGACAATCCTAAACTAGCCTAGCATAGCCTAACATAAATTAGCCTAACCTAGCCTAGTGTGAGCTAGCCTAGCCTTTCCCAAACTATCCTAGTTTAAAATAGCATAGCCTAGCCTATCCTACATAAATTAGCCTAACCTAGCCTAGTGTAAACTAGTCTAGCCTTGCCCAAACTATTTTAGCTTAAACTAGCATAGCCTAGCCTAGCATAGCCAAGTTGAAACTAGTGTAGCCAAGCCTAGCCTAGCTCAACCTAGATTAACCTAGCATAAGCTAGCCTAACCTAGCTTAAAATAGCCTAGCATAGTCTAGCCTAGCCTAACCTAACCTATCCTACACTATCAAAGCCTAAACTAGCCTAGCCTAACCTTGCGTAACCTTGCTTAACCTAGCTTAGCCTAACTTAGCCTAAGCTAGCCTAAAATAAACTAGATTGGCCTACGCTAGCCTAAACTAGACTAGCCTTGTCTAGCCTAGCATAAACTAGCCTAGACTAGCCTAGCGTGACCTAGGCTAGCCTAAACAAGCCTAAACAAGCCTAGCCTAGCCTATCCTAAACTAGCATAGCCTAGCTTAGCTTAAAATAACATAGCCTAGCCTAGTGTAGCCTTACCTACGCTATCCAAGCATACCATAGCATACCCTAGCATAACCTTATCCTAGCCTATCCTAGTTTAGCCTAGTATATCATAGCCTAACTTTCTTAGCCCATCCTATCCCAACCTAAACTAGCTTAGCCTAACATAGCCTAGCTTGTGCTAGCCTACTTTGTACTAGCATAGCATAGGTGACCCTATCCTACACTAGCCTAGCCTAAACTACCTTAGCCTAATCTACATTGGCCAAGCATACCATACTGTCCCCTAGCCTAACATACCCTAGCCTAGTTTAGCCTGGTTTATCCTAGGCTGACGTGGCCTATGCTAGCATAACATATCTTAAGTTAAACTAGCCTAGATTAGCCTACCCTACCATGCCCTAACCTAGCCTAAACTAGCTTTACCTACCCCAACATAAACTAGCATGCACTAGTCTAGCTTGACTTACCCTGGCCTATCCTAGCCTAGCTTGGCCTCGCCTAAGATAACATAGCATAACCTACATTGGCATAAAATAACTTAGCCTAACCTAGCCTACTATTGAATATACTAGCCTATCCTAACATACCCTAGCCTATGATATACTAGCTTAACTTAGCCTAGCCTAAACTTTCTTAGACTATCTTAGCCTAGCCTAACCTAAACTAGCTTAAACTAACCTAATCTAACCTAAATTAGCCTAGCCTAACCTTACCTAAACTAGACTAGCCTAGACTAGCCTAACGTAGGATAACGTATCCTAACCTAACTTAGCCTACCCTAACCTACCCTTAACTAGCCTAGCCTATCCTAGCCTAGACTAACTTAGCCTAAATGAGACAAACCTAAATCAGCCTAGCCAAGATTGACCTATCTTAGTGTAACCTAGCCTAGCCAAGCCTGACCTATCTTAGTGTAACCTAGCCTAGCCTTGCCCAAACTATCCTAGCTTAAACTAGCATAGCCTAGCCTAGCCTAGCATAAATTAGCCTAACCTAACCTAGTGTAAACTAGTCTAGCCTTGCCCAAACTATCCTAGTTTAAACTAGCATAGCCTAGCCTAGCCTAGCATAGCCAAGTTGAAACTAGCTTAGCCTACCCTAGCCTAGCTTAACCTAGCTTAGCCTAGCATAACATAGCCTCTCCTAGCTTAACCTAGCCTAAACTAGTCTAACCTAGCCTAGCCTAACCTATCCTAAACTATCATAGCCTAAAATAGCCTAGCCTAACCTCACCTAACCTAGCTTAACCTAACTTAGTCTAACCTAGCCTGACATAAACTAGACTCACCTACGCTAGCCTAAACTCGACTAGCCTTGCCTAACCTAGCATAAACTAGCCTGGACTAGCATAGCCTTGCCTAGGCTAGACTAAACTAGCCTAAACAAGCCTAGCCTAGTCTATCCCAAACTATAATAGCCTAGATTAGCCTAAAATAACATAGCCTACCATACCCTACCCTAACCTAGCCTACTCTATCCTAGCCTAGCCTACTTTAGACTAGCCTAGACTAGTCTCACCTAAACTAGCCTAGCCTAGCCAAAATTATGTTAGCATAGCCCACCATAGCATTGCCTATATCCTATTGCAACATGGCCTAAACTAGCCTAGCATAGCCTTACCTAACCTAATCTAGCAAGGTGTAGCCTAGCCTAGCCTAATCTAGCATGAAATAATGTCGACAACTAGTTTTCCTAGCTTTATCCTAACCTAGTCTTAACTAGCTTTGCATAAACTAGCTTAGCCTAACCTAACCTAAACTATATATGATAACCTAGCCTAACCAAGCCTAACCTAATCTAATCTAGCCTAGGCTAGGCTAACCTAAACTGGCCTAAACAATCTAAGCCTTGCCTATCCTAACTTATCCTACTCTAGCCTAGCCTAGCTTAGCATAGCTTAACCTACCCTAAACTATGTTAGCCTAGCCTACCATAGCCTATCCTAGCCTATGTCATCCTAGCATAGCTTCCTACACTAGGTTGGCCTAGCCTAGCTTGGCCTAACTTAGCTTGGACTAGCCTAGCCTAGCCTAAACTAGGTTAGCCTAGAGTATCTTGCCTAGCATAAACTAGCCTAGCCTAACCTAGCCATAACTAGCTTAACCTAAACAAACCTAGCCTAACCTTGCCTAAACTAAATCTAGTCTTGTCTAGTCTAGTCTAGTCTAGCCTAGGCTAGTCTAGTCTAGCCTAATCTAGCCTAACCTAGCCTAATCTAGCCTACCCTAATCCAGCATAGCCTAGCCTAGCCTACTCTAGTGTACCCTACCCTATTCTAGGCTAGCCTAGTTTAGCCTATCATAGTCTAGCCTAGCCTACTCTAGTGTACCCTACCCTATTCTAGGCTAGCCTAGTTTAGCCTACCCTAATCTAGCCTAGCTTAGTCTATCCTACCCTAGACTACCCTAGCCTAGTCTAGCTTACCCTACTCTAGACTACCCTAACCTATCCTAGCCTAGTCTAGTCTAGCCTACCCTAGTCTCTTCTAGCCTACCCTAGCCTACCCTAGTCTCTTCTAGCCTACCCTACCTTACCCTACCATAGCCTAGTCCAATCTAGCCTACCCTAGTTTCTTCTAGCCTAGCCTATCCTACCCTACCCTACCCTATCCTGCCCCTACAATACCCTATTCTAGCCAGCCTAGTCTAACCTACCCTAGTCTAGATACCCTAGTCTAGCCTAGCCTAGTCTAGCCTAGCTTAGTCTACCTTAACGTAGCCTACCCTAGTCTAGCTAGCTTTGTCTAGCCTACCCTAGCCTACCAGAACCTAGCCTCGCTTACCCTATTCTAGCCTACCCTAACCTACCCTAGCTTAGCTTAACCTATTCTAGAGTACCCTATTCTAGATTAGGCTAGACCAAAGTAGATTAGACTAGACCAAGTGTAGTGTAGAATAGGTTAAGGCTAGTCTACTGTAGATTAGGCTAGGCTACTCTACTTCAGGCTAGGCTAGGCTAGTCTAGTATAGTCTAGTGTAGGATAACCTAGTATAATCTAGCCTGGTCTAGCCTAACCTAGCCTAGCTTAGTCTACCTTAGCCTAGCCTACCCTAGTCTAGCCTAGCTTTGTCTAGCCTACCCTAGCCTCCCATAACCTAGCCTCGCTTACCCTATTCTAGCCTACCCTAACCTACCCTAGCTTAGCTTAACCTATTCTAGACTACCTTATTCTAGATTAGGCTAGACTAAAGTAGATTTGACTAGACCAAGTTTAGTGCAGAATAGGTTAAGGCTAGTCTATTGTAGACTAGGCTAGACTAGTCTACTTCAGGCTAGGCTAGGCTAGTCTAGTATAGTCTAGTGTAGGATAACCTAGTATAGTCTAGCCTAGTCTAGCCTAGTCTATGCTAGTCTAGTTTAGGCTAGGCTAGGCTACTCTAGTCTAGCCTAGCATAGTCTAGCCTAGCATAGTCTAGCCTAGCCCAGCCTATCCTAGACTAATCTAGACTAATCTAGTCTAACCTGAGCTAGCCAAGACTGATCTAGCCTAGCCTAGTGTAGCTTAGCCTAACCTAGCATAATTAACCTTAGCCTAGCCTAATCTTGTATAGTCTAATATAGCCTAGCTTAATCTAGCCTAATCTAGTCTAACGCAACCTAGCCTAATCTAGCATATCCTAGCCTAGTCTAAACTAGCCAAATCTAGCCTAGCATAATCTAGCCCGATCTAGCCTAGCCTAGACTAGCTTCTCCTAATCTAGCTTAGCCTATCCTAATCTAGCCTAATCTTGATTAATCTTGCCTAATCTAGTCTAGCCTAGCCTAACCTAGCCTAATCTAACCTAGCCTAATCTAGCCTAATCTAGCCTAGCCTATCTTAATCTAGCCCAATCTAACCTAGCCTAATCTATCTTGGCCTAGCCTAGCTTAGTCTAACCTAATCTAGCTTAATCTAGCCTAATCTAGGCTAGCATAATCTAGGCTAGCATAATCTAGCCTATCCTAACCTAACTTAAGCTAGCCTAGCATAGCCTAATCTAACCTAATCTAGGCTAATCTAGCCTGACCTAGCCTAGCCTACTGTAATCTAGCCTGGCTTAGCCTAGCCTAATCTAGCCTAATCTAGACTAGACTAGCCTACCCTAGCCTACCTTGGCCTAGCCTAGCCTACCCTACCCTACCCTACCCTAGGATACCTACCCTACCCTACCCTACCCTACGCTACCTAGCCTAGCATAACCTAGCCTACCCTAGCCTACCTAGGCTACCCTAGCATAACCTAGCTTAGCATAGCCTAGCCTAGCATAGCCTACCCTAAGCCTATCCTAGCCTACGTAACCCAGGCCTATCCCAACCTACCCTAGCCTAACCTACCTTAGGCTAGGCTAGCCTAATCTAACCTACCCTAGCCTAGCCTACACTACGCTACCCTACCCTACCCTACCCTACCCTAGTTTCTTCTAACCTACCCTATCCTACCCTACCCTACCCTGCCCTGTTATGAAACCAGCTCACAAAAAGATAGAAATGAGAGATCCACGCCTTAGAATTCAGCCTCTTCGAGGGGGCAACCTCCTTTACATTACATAAATGAACAATTCTTCGATGATACAAATGAAAATACCTTCTTTCTATATAT
>APFE030790929.1:25615-41079 GCA_000404065.3 Pinus taeda
TATTTGTATGTATTTAATTATTTTTATTGATTTTTTTTAGAACAAATATGATGTAATATCTATTAACTCTGAATTTCCTTAATTATTTTTAAATTTAATTATATTTTCTCATTTTATTTAGTGTTTATTTTTTTCAATATTTAGTACAATACTATATCTTACAAATTTTATTAGATACTATTATTTATTTATTTATCAAAAATGAATACATATACAATTATATATATGTTTATATTTTGCTTCCTTTTTTTTTAATATATATTTCTTTGCTTATATAATTTTAGCATACCCACTATTGTACTGTGATTGCCACCTATGACAAAGATTTACAGATTTTATTTGAAATATGTCATGGTATTTTAAATTTCTAATTGAAGGGAGGGAATTAACCATTGTTTTGATGTGGACCTGGTATCCACACTTTTGTAGTGGTTAACATTCAAGGGAGGGAATTTTTATGATAGGTCAATTTATGCCTCATCTCAAGAAAAGCATCAAGATAGATTTAGAAATATTTGTCTCTATGTAACCACACTGTAACATGTGAGCCTTCAAACTCCATTGATATGTAATTGTATTCAATTATCCTAATGATGCTTGTATAGGAAACTAAACATGGATGAGATAAAAGATCCAAATTATCCATTTGTGGAGAGTAGAGAGCTAAAAATACCCAAAGAGAAGATAAAAACACATAAAGAAGCATTTTATTAAAATAAAGAAAATTGTTCCAGCTACATTGTGTGGAACAATCTACCCTTTTACAAAATGAGGCCAAAATATATAGCCTTTTTAGTTACAATACCATGGGTAATTACCATGAGCAGATACCATGGGTAACTACCATGGATGTATGTGACTTTCCATTTAGATTATTCCTCCCTCCTTAGGAAGTAATGGTCCCCGTTGCATAAATTTCCCTCAGAAGCTTTAGTTGAACATGAGTGAATGAAGAGAAAGGTTTTATGCAATTGATCCAAAACCACAAGTTTGCGGATGACCCATAATCATGATGAATGAACATCCAAGGATAGAGGTACCTTGTAATGATTATGAGCCAATTATGATACTGACAATGTGTGGCCTGGGAAATGGACTTCAATGTAAAGGGTTTCGTGTGGTTGATCCATAGCCACAAGATTGTGGATGAGCAGTAACAATGATGGATGAATATTTCAGGATAGAGATACCTGTAATGTTTGTGGTCCAACTGTGATGTTGACAGTATGCAGCCTAGCAAATGGACTTCAGTGACAAGGTTTTTCTGTGGTTGACCCCTAACCGTGATGATATATTTAACTTTATGGTCTTCTTGGAAGAAATCTGGATGTGTAAAGGTTTCCTCCCAGTTCTCAAGTTTCACATTTGTGATTCCCATTGTTGTGATTTGATAATCCCACCATGACACTACCTTGGCACTAGAAGGGATATGTATCCAAAATCACACTTCAAGATAGTCAAGAACGATATCCCAATCACCACAGGCATCCCTAACTACTTAATGCATAGATAGAACCACAGAATACATAGCTCCAACATGCCTCACATCACTTGCAAATAGATAATGTATAAATAAGTATGATGCCTAAAGGATGCCGAATGTTGTTGGCCAGTTAAAGGAGAATGATTTAGATTAATGTGAAATATTAATAAATTTTTAGTCTGACATCCCACAAGCACCATAGACCTCTTGCATAGAATTTCCATTGTTTCCATTTCCATCATAAGCATCCAATGACTTCTTGTCAAACTTCCAATCCTTAATTTATTAAATTTTCTTTTCTATAGAAGTAACTTGTCATAGCTACTGCAACCCGCTCCAAAACTTTTTCGATGATTCGATTTTGGAGCCTCCCTTTGGTTATAAGGACTTTGATTTCATACCTTGATATGTGAGATTGTGCAATCCTATGTTACAATCAACCACATAACTCCTTGTCAGAGCAAAGTGCACAACCCTTTGTGATAAGAAACTACGTCATCAAAAAATGGTAGAAAATGTCACACTTGTTTGTTGTAGTGAACTATGCACTCCACTGAGATATCTAACTGTGAAATCTCTTGAGCGATTAGACTGCATAGTTCCTAGTGATAATCAAATGTTTATTCCTTGAAAGTAAGAAGTGTGCACTTCCGAAGGATACCCATGCACACTTCTATATGATAGTATGTCATGTGTTCCAAATTGATTACCTTACATTTGTTAGTTATCTAGATTTACCTTCTAGATTTTAGACATGCACACCCAAAAACATAACCCTAACTTTGTGAGTTCTCATCTATATAAGAATTCATCCTAGATATCATTCTCACAATCATCCATGGAGCTCTAGTTACTCTCATGAGTAGAAGGAGATTTTGGTCTCAATTTCCTTGCTTTTCTAGTTAAGTTTCTCAGCTGTTGCTTTTTGCTACTTTTGCTTTCACTTTTTTCGCTTTTTCTTTCAAAAGCATTATTTTGTCTCAAGTTTTACAAAAAAAGTGTCATTTCAACTATTATTAGCTTCTAAAAGTGTTTTTCATCCTTTTATT
This sequence comes from Pinus taeda, assembly GCA_000404065.3. Classification (NCBI taxonomy): domain Eukaryota; kingdom Viridiplantae; phylum Streptophyta; class Pinopsida; order Pinales; family Pinaceae; genus Pinus; species Pinus taeda. The sequence goes on from APFE030790929.1 coordinate 28,148, forward strand.
CTTCTTTTCTAGTGCTGCTTTGCATTCCATGTATTTTCACCTGAGTAATAATTGTTGTTGGGTGTATCTATGCATGCATATCCTCTTCCCTTCATTATATTACTTGCTCAATGTGAACACTTTTTTGGATGAATCTTGGGTTAATCCACATATTTCCCCCCTTTAATCAATAGATATTGAGCTTTTCCTCCTGTTATGGATTTTATATGTCGTTGAGTTCCACAAATTTAAATTGTCAACTGAGATTCGTAAAATTGAGTTGCAATGCATTCCAGTTCAGATCCAAACTTATCCTATGCAGATTTAGTGTGAAATTAAGTAAAAAATACTCACACTCTGTTTCTGACAATCACACCATGAATTTTTGAAGTGACGAAACCTATTTCATTATGCAATCTGAATCACTAATACTAAAATCTATTTCACGTTCATAACTCAAATCATTCTTAATTATATTGATCTCACTCAAAAAATCATCTAGAAATAAGATTGGAAACTATCACAAGCTATCTTCTCAAATCAATTGAACAACTACTTCATTCAAAAATAATTATGCAAAACTAATCCCGAAGATGCTAAAATTCAAAAGTAAACTCAACCATACCATAGAAAATAACTCAAACTATTTCTTATGTAATATTCCACTCAAAGCATTCTAAGAACAAAGACACATAACCTATGGCTTCCTAACACGAAATCAACCTGACCAATTAAATAACACACAACTTTGATTTATCTAACTATTACCAAAAATAAATCTAAATTAAGTCTTACTATGAAATCAAATCGAATACAAGTTATCTATTCAAAATATCATTACACTATGATTCAATTAATCATCACAGTAAATCGAGTAACTGACACACTCTAAATAACATGCAATTCACCAAGCATTAACACGCAATCTGCACCAAAGAATGACACATTGTTCCTAATCAATTTTGAGCATTCAACTGAGCACAAACTTCAGGAGTTTCGTATCAAAAATATATTCATCCACATGCAATTAAAACACTTTCATTTAGAACATAGGATTCAAGCTTAAAATATAAGAATTATTTCTCAGAAATCTATTCTAAATTGAAACTTCCTTCTTCGATGTTCACGATATCGACACAGTAATCGAAAGAATTAGTGAACATTACACTATCTATCTTGACTCAGATCTACGAAATAATTGAAGGAAACTGAAGTATGATTTTAAGTACGAGAAATCTGGAAACCATCAATGAAAGAAAATGAGTCATTAAGTACATTTAAGTCTGATGAATTTGAAGCACACCTCCAATATATTTAAAAATGTTACAGGACTTGATCAAGGTTTGTGGTGGACCCTTTACACAACGTAAAAGAAGTCTAGCTTAATTCAATAATTCACAAATCAAGTAAACATAAATTCTCAGATATAAATAAAGCCGAGACAATTATACTAAAATCCTTTAATAAAAGATAAGTGTGAGAGTTTCAAAACATAGTCAAGGGATATCTTTCCACAATACCTTGTCACCAGTTCAGTCTATGTGTATAGTTGTGTGTATGTGCATAGTTGTGTGTATGTGCATGACCTCCCATACAAACACCAGGCCTTTTTGAAGAACTCGGGTCTCCAAATAGTTACAACAATATGACCGAAGAAAGCAAATAAATATGTGATCTGCACTAATTTAATCCAAGCTAAATCCCCAGGATCACTTCATGAGATCATAACTAAACTATTCCATTCATGACACTAATTTTGGATCAAGGAAACTAACATTATTCTTATGAAATAAAAGAACTATCTTTAGGATGCCTACAATTCATTGTTTCCCTATAATATAGTACATTATAGTACAAATTTATGTACAAAACTGAGTATAGAATAGCTGCTCCAAAAACGTTTGCTTGATATATTTGTTGGACTGGGTGATAGACCTCCAATAACCTATCCTCGTACTTAAATGTCTTCCCTATATTTAAGAGCCCATTTGTAGATCAGTTAATTAAGTCAATAATATAAATTTATTTAGCATCCACCTAAAGAAAAAAAAGATATATTAAAACAATACTTATTAGTAATTATCACCTCCACTCTAAAGTAACACAGTTTAACTAACATGGAGTGTTCTTATGGTGTCAAAAAGGAGTGAAGTAGGATAAATTATAGTAAAAAAAGTAGAATGGGGTGTGAAAAGGGTACAAAAGTAGGGCCCAGTGTCCCCTAATGTTAGAGGGGATGCATCTCCTCATGCAGTTGTCCTTTTCAAACTCAACCAATCATCAAAATTAGGTCAACCCTTCCTTCAAATTCCTGCCGCACTCATTAGGACCTCCAAACCATAGCTTTTTTGTATTAATGATCGTCAAAATCTCAAGGCTCGTTCATGGCATTAAGCATTTTGAAAGGATTAATTTTTTTGAGCTTCCAACTAATAAGGTGCTTTCTCCTCATGAATAATGCATCGTTCTTGGATACTAGGGATAAATTCTAGTTCCGATACTTCTCATTGACCGACCAAACATAATGAACCAATGTCTTGTACTTATGATCCCTTTCCTTAAGATTTTCATTCTTTCTATGTAGTTTGGCTATCAACAGTCGTAGATATTCTTCTTTATAAGCTAAGGAATTCTTGGTAGGTATGATTTGTGGCCACAAACTACTCTCCCTGTGAGTCGACCCTTCATGTGTCTGGCTCTTCTTAGATTTAGATACCCGCTTCCTCATGAATGGTACCATGTCAGATTGGCCTTGTTGTGGTGAACTACTTAAAATATTTCAAAATTTAGACTTATGTGATCCATAATAATATTAACAACATCTTTCGGTAGAAATCACATAAGAGATATTCTCGTCGACGTGTTTCAAACCATCCAGTGTAAGTCATCTTCAGGACAAGATGAGGAACCATATCGAGGTGTTGTAATAAATAGATGTAGAAAGCTGCTAACTAGCCATTAGGGAGTAACAACTAGTTTGATTAAAGGTAGAAATTAGAAATCAGGTTTAGAAGGTTAAGGGAATTTTTTTTTTTTTTTTTTTTTTGTTTTTTTTTTTAATCATTTTTTGGATTCTAATAAATTAACCTATCATTAAATAATATATAAATAAATATAAATAAATATATTATATAGTTATCTATATGTATATTTATATTTAGTATATATAATGTAGGGCTAAATTAACTTAGAAGCTAATTTAAAATATATAATTTATATTATGAGGGAATATTATTTTAAAAAAATTCGTAATATTATAAATTAAAAAATAAATTATGGAAACAAATAAAAAAAATATAAGATATTATATATTAATTAATTAGGAGGCATTAGATATAAAAAAAGAGGAGGATATGATAAAATTAATTTAATAATTTAATTACTAATATTTTCTTACTATTAATTATATTTAGAATTATAAATTTAAATAATTAGGAGTTTAAAATATTATATATATATTATATATATATATATATATATATATATATTATAATAATATAATATATAATATATATATAATTATTTAGGGGAAGTATTATTTTTATTATAGTATTATAAATTAATTATTAGGATTATAAGTTTAAAAAAATTGTAATATTTATTAGTTAAATAGAAAATAAAAATAATTGAGAAAAACAAAATAAATTAAAATAAAATTTAATTAATTACGAGGAATATATGCATATAGTCTTGGTTTATTATATTTTATTTATTTTAAATCTTTTATGTTTTCAATATGCTGCTAATATACTTAAAATATATTGGAAATTATCAAGCGGGCCATCCTCCTTAGGTGGAATATGCCATGTTTATTTGACTACTCGAGAGGAGGTTTTTTTTTCTATTTTGGAGAAGACAACATAGTGGAAGCTTCAAGTTTCTAAGTACCATTGGTTGAAATTTGTTGTCTATACATGCTTTGGGTGTGTCATCGCCCCTGTGACGAGGTTGGAATCGCATATACTTTTGTTTACTATACTAGTGAAGTCAGCAACGATGTCGCTTTCTCCTCATATTTGAAGAGTTTCCTCTTCCTTTTCTTTTGTGCTACATCATCTCCCTCTTATTGTTTTTCTATTAGCGAGGCAAATGATTTCACAACCTCCACCTAAGGCCTTTTTCATTTGCTTGGATGAGGCTCTTTAGCTGTTGCATTGTTATTTACAGCTTCATTCTTCTGCTCCTTACTATCTTGCATTTATTTTCCTTTAAGTCTATGGTTGGATTCTTTGTATATGAATTAGGGTTTACAATTCCAGTATTCCTCAGGGATTTTTCCAAATGAGCGTCCTCTTTTGTTAATACAAGGCTTATGTCGGGGCTTTGGCCTTGTTTAGAATTGGAAACGGGAGGAGTTTCAGTTCCTTGTCCCAAATTATTTGATCGTGGGCTAATAAGTCTCTATCGACCCTTGGTATGGGTTTCTTCACCAAGAAAGCTTTCAATAAGAAATTCTTCCCAAGACTTATTATGCCGACTTAACTCATGAACAACTAGCATCTTGATAAGACTCTAGTGACATAAACTAGTTTCAGCATTTGGTATTGGAATGAACACCCTAAGTGACCTTATGCAAACTCATATGGATGAAAAATGGAAAATTGACTTCACGCACATCTAAAAAGTGTAAGAGGAGAATGGTATTGTAAAGGAAGACAATGACACACCTCCCATCACAAGTGACAAAATTCTATAATGCAGTAATGAGTAGACACCACTCGTACTCTATGCAGGTATTTAGGACTCCCTTCCACCAATTAATAGATTTATATGCAGGCTTCAGAAACATGGTGCAGTCATCCCATTCGAGAGGCCCTCCTTTAAAATATTTTTCACCAGTTAATGGAAATTCGGTTTCTTTATTTATCGAATTTTGAGTAACATTAATTTTCAAAATCCTGACCTCTGCAAATTTTCCATTGAAGCTTTGCACAAAGGCCATAGCTACCTTGTCATTATAACCCTGGATTTTGGAAGAAAACCCATCCATTCCTTCTTCTCAAACTTCCCCTTACACACTACATATTATGGACTATTGCGAAATTAGGTGAATGTGGGTTCATGGACATCGACCACCATGCTGAAGGTGGAAAAATGTTGAAGGTTAGGAAGAAAAATGCAGGGATTCATGGGTCGATTACTACTAAAACTTATCAATGAGACAAAGAACCTTTATTTTCAGGATTTACAGAGGCTTAAATATATTTGAACGATGGCTATGTATTTCTGAATTATGGCGTGGATTGGTTGTTTGTAATGATGAATAAGTAATCAACACATATATCATGCAAATAAATTAAATGGGGTGAGTAATGGGATAGGATGGTTTAGTATTATTTGGATATGGAGAAGATATGTAAATCATTGCAACGAAAGGAGGTAGATTATATTAAGTTCCATTATGCATATTCTCTAAATTAGTATAAGTAAATGAAGATTCATTCGTACATCGATTTGGCTGCATAATGATATTCAAGAGCTCAAAAATAATAATGATGGGAACAACTTTGAGCATAAATTGATGACCACTCAAGGAAAACTTGGATCTATTTGCTAAAGTCTAGGGGTGAAGTATTTGAAAATTTTCAAGAATTCAAAGAAGAAGTAGGAAACATTATAGAAAGAAGGATAAAGGCACTAAAATGTAATAATGGAGGAGAGTACACTTCAAAGGAGAATCTCATAACTTTTTGTAAGGAGGTTGGAATTAAGAGGGATCTAATAGTTCCATATAATCTAGAGCAAAGTGGTGTAGTAGAGTGAAATAATTGATCGATTGAAGAAAGTGTTAAAGCCATGTTACATGATCAAGACTTGTATAAAATTTTATGAGGTGAAGCAAACACAATTGTTTTCTACATTAAAAAATAAAATTCCTCACATATCAGTTGGCAACATGACTCCTGACGAACCATTCACTAGGAATAAACTGTGTAGACCATCTCCAGATATTTGGTTTTCCTGTCTACATTCACATTCCGAAAGATAAAATAAATAAGTTGGATCCTACAAGAATGAAAGGTAGATTTTTTGGATATAGTAACACTTCAAAGCCATAAATGATCTACATAAAGGAAGGGAATCGAATTGAAGTAAGATGAAATCTGATCTTTGATGAAAGTTTTGCATTCAATAAATCTACATATCTCGTGATTGACTCTGATGATGAAGAACTTCTGATATTTGAAGAATGTCCTAGGGAGGAAGAGGATTCAAATCATGAAGAACAAGGTCCTAGTAAACCTATCCAGCAAGTTGTCATCCCTGAAAATAGAAAGAGACCTAATTGGTTAAAGTCTACTCTTCTATATGTGGAAGGAAATGGAGCAACCAACGGTACATTTAGGGAATGCAGCCTATATGACAAAGTTAATTGAATTACATCCATCCAACTTTGAAGATGTTGTCAATAATCAACAATGGAAAGATGTTATGAATGAAAAATATCAATCAATAATGAAGAATGGAGTTTGGGAAATCATTCCTAGGCCAGAAGACAAATGTGTGGTGACTTCGAAGTGGCTCTACAATATTAAACATACAGGTGATGGAAGTATTAATAAATATAAGGAAATATTTGTGGCTATAAGTTTCTCCCAACAATAAGGCATTGATTATGAATAGAAATTTACACATACAACCAAGTACACAACTATACAGTTAATTGTCTCTTTGGCAACATCGATTGTATGGAACATCCATCAAATGGATGCCAAGACAACATTCTTGAATGGTACTATCGATCAAGAAGCCTATACAAAACAACCCTTGGTATTTGAAGTGAATGATAGAGAGTCTCACATTTCCAGGCTAAAGATGGCACTTTATGGGCTAGTAAGCACCAAGGGCTTGGTATGAAAGGATGGAAACATATCTATAGAGATTGGCCTTCTCAAAGAGTTTTGTTGATCTGAATCTCTATATCAAGGTAGCAAAGGATGAACTAGTAATCATTCTTATGTATGTGAATGATCTTCTCACAACAGGTGTGGAAGGTCATATTCAAGAGTGCAAGAAGAAATTGGCAGAAGAATTCGATATGAATGATATAGGGCTGATGCATTATTGCTCGAGGTAGGAAGTTTGACAAGGACTAGATAAGATATATCTAGGTCAAAGAAAATACATGATTGATTTTGTGCAAAAGGTTTGACATGATGGATTGAAAACCTATGAAAACCCCTATTATCACAAATTTGAAGAGGCTAAGAAGTTTTGATTCAAAGCTCATGGAACCTACAAGGTATAAGAAATTGGTTGGCTCTCTAACGTGTTGGGTGAACACTTCACCAAAAATTTATTTTGCAGTGAATATTATTAATAAGTTCTAGATAAAGCTCATGTATCACCATTAGATTGTAGCCAAACATATGTTGATATATTTGGGAGGAAAAATCCATTACTTCCTAAAGTATGAAAGAAAGAATGATGTCCAATTGATTGGATATATAAGTCTAATAGGGGAGGTGGCGAGACAGATGGAAGAAGCACTACTAGAGGAGTTTTTATTTTGGGATCCTCCACTATATCATGGATGAGTAGAAAACAAGTGTCAATTTCTTTGAGTAGTACTGAGGCTCAATACATTGTATCATGTGAAGTAAAAAAAAAATTGGTTGAGGAAGTCATTGTCCGACCTATTTGAAGGACCAAATGACCCTATGGCTATACATAATGATAACACCAGTTGCAAAAGGTCTTATAAACACCCAATGTTCCATGAAAATAAAGGAACATAAATAACAATTATTATTACATATGAAATCTAGTGAAAGATGAAGTGTTTCAAGTACAGTATATCTCTACCAATGACCAGGTAGTTGAAATTTTGAAAAAATATCTTATTAATAACAAGCTTATGTATTTGAGAGACAAGCTTGGATTAGTTGATATATCCTCCCTAGTTGAGAGGGAGAGATAGACGCATCATTCTTTTCTTCACTTTGTGAAGAAAGAATGGATGATTGGGTAAGAATCTAATTTCTGATACTCTTTCAAGATGATGTAGGGAATCCAATAGGTAAGAGTAGTTGAAGAGGAAATTCCTTGAGGACATGTTATTACAAGATATGAATTGTCCTAAAAGGACATACCCTTTCAACACCCAAGAGGAGTATGTGCCTTAAGAGACAGTGATGATGGTTTCTATCAGTCATTTGTCTCACGAACATTGTGCTGTAATCTTGTGGAGAGATAGAGCTTTTAGTCAAGGCCTTACTATGTGAAAATGTTGGTTGGTATAATGAGATTCAATGAGATAAGCTAAAATAATATCTTATGTCATTGCTTACCAATTTGACTATTCTTATAATATTTATTCAGTTTGAGAATGTCCATGTACCCTTATGAATACCTCCCTAGTTAAGATGGAGTGTTGAAATATGTAACTAGATTCTGTATTCATAAATATGAATTGTACTCTTGATTATTGTATATTGTAAAAATGAATAAAAATTATTATTGTTATTTTTGGTAGCATGGGTTTCATGCTCAAGGTTACCTTCTTTAGGTGTCAAGCACCCATTGAGTTCTTATAGATTTTCTCAAAGAGTTATGAATTCAATATATTCATTGACATATGAAGAAGACCCCATGCAGAGAAACAAGTAAAACAACATTCACAAAAGCCAAACAAAAGGCGATAGAAAAAGCGGAAAAAGATGACAAAAGAAAAACTCACTCAAAAAAGCGATGAGGATCACACCGAAGGCTCCTTGATATCATTGAGAATGCTACAGCTCCAATATAAAATGTGAAAATGAGATCTAGAAGCATCAATTAAATAGATTTGGACAAATTAGGGTTTATGACGAGCATGCCTAAAATCAAGGAAAAAGCAACACTTGGTGGAAGTTTCTAAAAATAATGCAAGTGCCCCATTTGAGATAATAAATATAGATCCCTATTTTTAGGGATGCTTTTTTCTTTTTTCTTTTTTATTTTTCTAGGGAAAATTTCTATGCACACTACCAAGAAATACAATTTAGTTCTGAGAACTGGGCAACTTTCTGGTCCAGTGCACTAGGTACTTTCTGAGCTCAGTGAGGGTTGCATAATTTCTAGGCTTAGTGCTAGGATTCCCCCTCATGATTGAGCATTTTCTGGGCTCAAGGCTCAATGGAAGTCAAGACTGCATAATTACCAACAACAAGGCTAGTTGCCCTCAAGAATTACGTAGTTTTCTGAGGCAAACCCAAAATTGTTGTTGGATAAAGTAAGGAGATAAACTTGTGAGTTAGAAAATAAACTACAAAAACACAAGACAAAATGAAAAGGATAAGATTTAGCTGAAGCATGGATGCCTGGATTAGTATGAGATGAGCTAATGTGGTTTAGAAGGAAGGCTCCAAAATCGAAGCATAGGAAAAATTTTGGAGGGTGGTTGTAGCCTTTACAACATTGGCAACGCACTGGTAGAACTACAACTCTCTGTATGGACCTTGTCTCATGCAAAGTGAGTCTAACTCTTTCGTAAGTATTGTTTAGTTCTTTGATTAACATAGTTTCTTCACTTATCTTGATTTAATAATGTAGTCCCTACCATTCCCGTCATCGACAACATACATACCAAGGAAAGTCAAACTTTGTTTCGATTGGGAATGAGGGGTATATAGATGTGCTAGTAAAATAAACTGTCAGAGTTTTAGTTTCATCTTTGGTGTTTCTCCATTGCCAATAGGCCTGGACAACACCTCGATCGAGTCACTTTAGGAACACAGGTATTGATCTGCTATCATCGATCCTAGATAGTATCTTAACGGAGTTACTTACTTCACCTCTCTGCGTAAGTAGTCTTTCTCTTCTTTCACCCTTTATTTGATTTTTCAGTTTTTTCAAAGAACTATGCATATGCATTTATTTATTTCATAAGGTGGAAGAGGGATCCCGACTTATTGATTTCATAAGAGGTTGTCCCTTCAAACAAGGATATTTATATATACCTTTGACATACTTGTTAAGATTCCCCCCTCTTTACTTTACTCAACTTCGTTGACATGAGTTAACTGAAAATAGAAGACTAATCAAAGTAGGTGGTACTAGTTACAAGTGCAAGCATCGTGACTTCACCATGAATCTCTCCGAAAGGAACGTATTTCAAATAAGTGTATCATCGACTAGAAGAAATTCAATATTCACATAAAGAGAGTATTAATAGGTAGTTGTCACTTATGTCAACCCAGGAAGCCCCAAGAGCTACCCTGGCCTTCAATGGAAAATTTGTCATGGAACTTCTTGAAATATCATTTTAGGATCCTTCTAAATAGAATCTCCTCAACTAGAGGTTTTCGTTGATATATGGTACACCCCGTGGTTCCTTCTCATTTGAGAGAAAAATGAGTTTAAAATTGAAGAATCAGTTGTGTTGGCTAAAACACTAGAGGCTAGAGATATGACACCTTATTCACCAATGGTTGTCAATATATGACAAGGATTCTCACAATAACCTTACGATGTATAAACTGAATAACTTCAATAACCAAAGGTAGTAAACCAATCATTAACTTCACAACCAGGTGGGACCATATGCACTAAGCCAATCATTGATTTCACATTTCTAAGTGGAATTAAAAATATTTCTAGTTAAGATCCTTGGCATAAATATTAAATAGGATCCTTAAGTTCATAATAATTTAAAAATTCATGGAAACCAATGAATTCCTTTCTTAGACCTTAAGGAAATGCATGTTAAAAAAATTAAATATTTCAAAATAATTTAAATCCCTAAAATCTCCAAATGTCTAATCCTTGAGGCCACTCATAACCTCTAACAAACATCATTTTAAAATCATTCTCTGATCAAATGATCATCTATAAAAAGATACCTTGACATATCTCCAATGTATGCACAGATAATGAATGATCTTTGGTAAATAACCTCTCAAATTTATTTTATTAACAAGGTTTTGGTTGGGTTCGAATTTCAAGTAGATATCTTCTATAGTAGCTGGGAGAGTGAAGTTTTGGCATTCAACAAAAGTCAAAGAGAGGGTTTATTTTTGTTTTTTGAAAATGGGGATTCATTGGGATATTTTTCTTGTAGGTTCAATTTACATTACAAACCTTTGGCAAATTCCTTTTCTAGACTTTTTGATGCCTCTATATTACGCGGATATGAGGAAACTATAGAGGAACTCATTTGTGAAGAAAATCAGTTTTGGTGGAGTATATTCAAACCCTTTTCAGAAATAAGATAGAGACAACTAAAAAGGCACATCTAGTTCAACATCTAAATAAAAGGGACATCACTTATTCTACCAAGACTATTGTAACCTGAACTTTAGTGACTAAGCAATGCCAAATTTGTAGTTGCAAGCATATACATAAGATTACTTTTCTGAAGAAGTTGTTGAAGTTGTTCCAATATGAAAGATGACTTTTGAAAGTTGATCAAGAAGGCGTGTCAAATTCTATCATGACTATAAAAGGAAATTACCCCATCACTAACTAGTGATTACATTTAAAGGAACTCTATAACAGTTAAGGATCACCTCAGCCTATCTTTTGAAACAATGTGGTGAATCCAATTCATATATAAGACTACATATTTCAAATTAAGTCCACCATTGGAAAAGTCTTTTTGAGGAAATATACTTATCTATTCCAGTGCAACAATATCTCATTTGAAAATTGTATAATGACGATCTTTGAAAATAAAAACACAGGGTTAGAATCATCAACATATACCTTTTATTATCTACAGTGAAGGTTGGAATTTTCAGTGTCTTTCATTGCACCAAAAGGAAGTACCATTGACTATCATGGAATATTTGAGATATGAATTAAATATATAAAATCTTGGTTTAAACATTTTAAAGGAATGTCTAGGTAAGGATGACTGTGCTATTTTATTGTTGCATCAAATTTTGAGTCTTTATTTTAGGTTGTTATTGAAATATCATCATTGTAAAATTGTTATTAGTGGAATAATCCTTTTGCAGGCCAAGGTAAGTTTTGTTGAAGGGTTTTTGCATGTTTATTGTCTTGGAATTGGGTCTTTCGTGAATACATTTTTTTCATGTACAAGAATTTCTTAAAGAACATACTTAATAAATCACCTAAAGCTCTAGAAAGATGAGAAGAAAGGGAAGCATGGTAGAGTGGTACCATTGAAAGGAAACTCAAAACACCACACCAAACTAAGCCTTGAAGATTATCATCAACAAAAGTAGTTTCCTCTTTAACAAGAATCAAGGATAACGTGTGCAGAGATTGTAAAAGTATTGTAAAATGTTTTTCTAGAGTACTTTTGGAATTGAGCTCAAAGAATTGTACATTATTGTAATCATAAAAATTGTGTCACTACCTATAGTTGAAGAAGGAAAATGTGTTTTGGGATAAGGACGTGTGTATCTATTGTACAAGAGTCTTGGTTTGTCGGGACAAGGGTATAGGTCCTAGTGTTTCCTTGTCAAAGAAAAATCATTTAATATCATTGTAGCATGGATCATTGTCCTTGGTACGGGAGTCCACATTTTTGTATTTAATTTTGTCTTAATAGTGTGGTAGGTTGGTGTTAAGCTGGTGAATGAAGTCACCTTTAGGTTGGGGATTCTAAACACTTTAGGGTTGTAGGGTGGTGCTAGGGTGAGTAGTGGCTCACTTAGGTGTTGGGGCATCCTTTCAGGCGATTGTTGATAAAAGCATGGTATTGGGACCTCATTCCTATGGGAGCTCAAGAAGAATGTTTTTCTAGAATTATAGGAAGTTGTAGATTTCTTTTCACTTGGGGTTGAATATTAAAGAACTTATCATAAAAGTATTCAGTGGTTTTTGTCTCGGAGAGGGTTTTCCACCTAACAATATTGTGCTACTGTCTTTATTCTGTATTTTTGTTTACTTCTCTTACTAAACAATAATAATAACAACATATGATTAACTAATGCTCTGAAAAATATCAAGAAATTAGGAATTGCTAAGAAATACCGATTCACCCCCCCCCCCCCCCCCCCCCC
>APFE030790929.1:41089-60390 GCA_000404065.3 Pinus taeda
AGAGACAACTACAAAGGCACATCTAGTTCAAAATCTAAATAAAAGGGACATCACTTATTCTACCAAGACTATTGTTACCTGAACTTTAGTGACTAAGCAATGCCAAATTTGTAGTTGCAAGCATATACATGAGATTACTTTTCTGAAGAAGTTGTTGAAGTTGTTCCAATATGAAAGATGACTTTTGAAAGTTGATCAGGAAGGCATGTCAAATTCTATCATGACTATAAAAGGAAATTACCCCATCAGTAACTAGTGATTACACTTAAAGGAACTCTATAACAGTTAAGGATCACCTCAGCCTATCTTTTGAAACAATGTGGTGAATCCAATTCATATTAAGACTACATATTTCAAATTAAGTCCACCACTGGAAAAGTCTTTTTGAGGAAATATACTTATCTATTCCAGTGCAACAATAGCTCAATTGAAAATTGTATAATGAAGATCTTTGAAAATAAATAGACAGGGTTACAATCATTAACAGATCCCTTTTATTATCTACAGTGAAGGTTGGAATTTTCAGTGTCTTTCATTGCACCAAAAGGAAGTACCATTGACTATCATGGAACATTTGAGATATCAATTAAATCTATAGAATCTTGGTTTAAACATTCTAAAGGAATGTCTAGGTAAGTATGACTGTGCTATTTTATTGTTGCATCAAATTTTGAGTATTTATTTTAAGTTGTTATTGCAATATCATCATTGTAAAATTTTTATTAGTGGAATAATCCTTTTGTAGGCCAAGGTAAGTTTTGTTGAAGGGTTTTTGCATGTTTATTGTCATGGAATTGGGTCTTTCTTGAATACATTTTTTCATGTACAAGAATTTCTTAAAGAACATACTTAATAAATCACCTAAAGCTCTAGAAAGATGAGAAGAAAGGGAAACATGGTAGAGTAGTACCATGGAAATACAACTCAAAACACCACACCAAACTAAGCCTTGAAGATTATCATCAACAAAAGTAGTTTCCTCTTTAACAAGAATCAAGGATAACGTGTGCAAAGATTGTAAAAGTATTGTAAAATGTTTTTCTAGAGTACTTTTGGAATTGAGCTCAAAGAATTGTACATTATTGTAATCATAAAAATTGTGTCACTACCTATAGTTGAAGGAAAATGTGTTTTGGGATAAGGACGTGTGTTTCTATTGTACAAGAGTCTTGGTTTATCGGGACAAGGGTATAGGTCCTAGTGTTTCCTTGTCAAAGAAAAATCATTTAATATCATTGTAGCATGGATCATTGCCCTTGGAACGGGAGTCCACATTTTTGTATTTAATTTTTGTCTTAATAGTGTGGTAGGGTGGTGTTAAGCTGGTGAATGAAGTCACCTTTAGGTTGGGGATTCTAAACACTTTAGGGTTGTAGGGTGGTGCTAGGGTGAGTTGTGGCTCACTTAGGTGTTGGGGCATCCTTTCAGGTGATTGTTGATAAAACCATGGTATTGGGACCTCATTCCTATGGGAGCTCAAGAAGAATGTTTTTCTAGAATTATAGGAAGTTGTAGATTTCTTTTCACTTGGGGTTGAATATTAAAGAACTTATCATAAAAGTATTCAGTGGTTTTTGTCTCGGAGAGGGTTTTCCACCTAACAATATTGTGCTACTGTCTTTATTCTGTATTTTTGTTTACTTCTCTTACTAAACAATAATAATAACAACATATGATTAACTAATGCTCTGAAAAATATCAAGAAATTAGGAATTGCTAAGAAATACCGATTCACCCCCCCCCCCTCAGTATTTCAAGTAATTGGTATCAGAGCTTGGTTCATTCAGTAGAAGTTTAACAACTGGAAGGAGATCATGTAGTACATCAAGAATAGATTTCCTCTATTTAGGAGATAACTATGCAGTTTGGATTGGAAGGATGGAAGTTCATTTCCTTGCACAAGGATATGAAGTTTGGGAAATTGTTGAGCAGGGCTACACAACAGCAAAAGATGAAAAAGGTAAGAAAAATATTGTAAATCATGCTAAAGAAAATGATCTTATTATAGGTTGACTCACTAATTATATCTAGTTTAATGTATTGGTTTGAAAAATAATTGAGGTACAGGACAAGCTTCAAAATATATATGCAAGAGACTCGAAGGTCAAGGAATAAAAACTTCATGTTTACAGAGCTCAATTTGAAGAACCAAGTATGAAAGAAGATGAGAACATCACAACTTAATGTCTAGGTGTATATGAAATGTCAAATGAATTGGAAGGATTGGGAGAACCAGTTGCTAAGAAGGCCATTGTTCAGAAATTCCTCAGAACTCTTCGATGAAGATTTAATCCTAAGGTTTTGATATTAGAAGATAGATCAAATTTAGGAAACTTGAGTATGGAGGAACTACATGGGATACTTACAAATTACTAAATGAGGATTGAAGAAGAATATGGCTCGTGTAATATAGAAACAACATTCACAACATCCAAGAAAATTGGGAAGGGAAAACAGGTATCCAAACCTAAATCTAGTTGTTGCAAAGAGGAAGAAGAAGAAGTAATAAGACTTTCATATGAAGAATTTGCGTACATTACAAGGAATATGAAAAGAGGAATAGGTAAGTATAAAGGAAAACTTCCATTACTATGTTTTGACTATGGTGAGATAGGTTATTTTGCTGCTAAGTGCCCTCATAATAATAAAAAATTTACAAAAGGAAAGAAAGGTCAAAGAAATTTCAACAACCAAGGTAGGAAGAAAGGGTTTAAGAAAAGCTTCCTCTCCAAGGAAGATAGTTCCTCATCTGAAGAAGAAGGTGACAATGATGAAGAAAATAAAGAGTATTATTTATGGATAAGCATAAAAATATGGAATCATCTAACAAAGAAGAAGATGAAGAAGAAGAAATGCATGAAATCAAATTTCAAAACGAAGTTGTCAGAATTAAAAAAGAACTCAATATAGAAAGGAAAAATGTTAATTATCTGGAAATTGAATTGAAGGAGGTAAATAATATCAACAAAAAGAATGAAGAAGAAATAATCAACCTTAGAGTAAAGTTAGAATAAGCCAAAAGAATTGAATAATCACTAAGGGATGAGTTGAAAGAAAGAAACATGGCAAGGGAAGAACTAGAAGCCCAAATAGTATCTCTTCTAAAGGAAGTAAAAAAGGGAAATGTTTTGCAAAATTTTGCTAACAGTTCTAAAACTTTAGATGAGCTCATCAGCAACAAAAGGTCATACAATGACAATACTAGTCTAGGCTACAAAGAAATCCTTGAAAATGGTTCAAACTTCGGAAGGGAAAATGCATAGAAAACCTATGTTGAAGGATCTACCAGGAAAGGATGTTTCCCAGCCAAAACAAAGGTTCAATATAGACAAGAAGGCTCTTGAAAAAATATTCCACAAAGAAGGTTTCCTCCCGAGTATCAACCCACCTTTTATGGTTTTTTTATTCATGTAGAAAGTTTGATCATAAAGCTATATATTTTCGTACTTATGAAAAAAACTTTGGAAGATCTTTTAGGAATATCTATTCCAAAAATACGCAAGCAAACTTTAGGAAAAAATATAATATATTTGACTAGTTATGAAATGAAGTAGAATGATATAAATGCAACAAATTTAGACATTTGGCTAAGGATTGTAGGTTTATTCTCCCTTAATGGAATCACAAAAGAATCAGAAAGAACAAGTATGGAAGAAGAAAACTGAAAGGTGTGCTCTTGCATTAAAGTCTCAAAGTAAAAATAATTTTTGGTATGTCAATAGCGGTTTCTCTACCCATATGACTGGATATGGGAATAAATTTATATCTTTATATGGATCAATATCCTTCGGAAATGATGGATATTCAAATTCCATAAGAGCAGGTAGTGACAAGCTTGGAAGCAAGGATGCTATAGAAAAATATGTGCTTCTTGTTGAAAATATGAATCACAGTTCGCTAATTGTAGGTCAACTGTGTGATAAAGGACACATGATGTTATTTGACTCAAAGAAATGTGAAATAAGAAAAGAAAAAATTTGTTAACTTGTGGCTACTACAAGTATAGCTCCAAATGACATATACACCTTCGATGATGTCGTTAAAGGATGTCTCTTGGCAGAAGCAGATGAGAGTTGGCTATGACGTAAACGAATGGGGCATATAAACTCTTACAACATTGTTAGAATTAACAAAAAAAAGATGTGAGAGAGATGCCATTGGTTTCAAAACCAACCAACGCTATATGTCAACATTATCGGCATGGCAAGCAGACAAAAGTCAAATTGAAGACAAAATGACACATCACAGCATAACCATTGGAGTTAGTACATATTGGTCTATGTGGACCAATGAGTACTAAAGGATTGAATGTTGAATTATATTTTATGCTAATTATAGATGATTATACAAGGATAACCGTTGTTAGTTTCCTGAAGGAAAATTCTAAGGAATTTTAATATTTTAAGATCTACATGGAAATGGTTGAGAATGAAACTGATCTAAAGATTAAATGTTTGAGATCTGATAATGACGACGAATTACCTCCAAAACATTTCAACATTTTTGTGAAGAAATTGGAGTAGAAAGGAAGTTATCAATAGCCAAAAAACCACAACAAAATGGAGTTTTTGAAAGGAAGAATAAAACTGTACAAGAAATGGCCAAAACAAAGATAAATAATTCAATACTGGATGAAATTTTTTTGGTTCAAGCTGTTGATAAAACTGTATTTATTTTAAACAGAAGTTTTCTTAGAAATAATTGTGATATGACCCCATACAAACTTTGGAAAGGAGGGTGAGAAAATGTAAAATATTTTAGGGTTTTTGGAAGCAAATGTTATATTAAAAGAGAATATTAGAAAGCAGGAAAGTTTGATTCTTGAGTAGAAGAAGGTATTTTTGTTGGTTATTCATGCAAAAGAAAAGATTACAAATGTTACAATCAAAGACTTAAATGAATAGTTGAAAGAATCAATGTAACATTTAATGAATATTATTGCTCAAAGGTTAATGAGAAAAGCTCCTCTTCAAGAAAATCAAATATACATGAGTTGAAAATAGAAAAGGTAAAAGAAGAAGTCCCAGAGTAAGAACAATTGAATAAGGAAACAACTACCAACCACGAATAGATAAGAGGCAGACAACGAGTTGAACAAGAAACACCCCTAAAGGTCCCCAAATAATGCAATCAAAAGAATCATCCATCAAATAAAATCATTGGGGATCTCAATGAAGGAATATGAACTAGAATAAATTGCCAAGTTCGTGTGCCACAACAAGTCCATCTTTCTCTCTTAGCTACATTTGAGCCAAACAATTTTGAAGAATCCAGTCAATACGAACATTGGGTAACCGCTATGAATGAAGATTTGGATCAAATTGAGAAGAATGACACTTAGGAATTGGTCCCATGACCAAAAGATAACAATGTCATTGGGACAAAATGGGTTTTCAGGAACAAGTTAAATGAGGATGGACACGTTACTAGGAACAAGGCAAGGTTGGTTTGCAAATGATATACACAAGTTGAAGGAATTGATTTTGAAGAAACATTTTATCCCATTACTAGAATAGAAGCTATCAAGATGTTCTTGGCTTATACATGTTCAAGAAAGATCAAAGTTTATCAAATGGACGTGAAATCAACATTTCTAAATGGAGAATTAGAAGAAGAAGTATATATAGAACAACCTGGGGGATTTCTTTTCATGGACAATAAATATTATGTTTGCAGGTTAAAGAAGGCATTGTATGGTCTCAAACAAGAACACAGAGGATGGTATGCCCATCTTGACAGGTATTTACAACAACAAGGATTCAGGAAGGGAAGTGTGGATAATAACCTTTATATAAGGATTGAACATGATAATCTGACTATTATTGAAGTATATGTGGATGATATAATCTTTGGGAGTGATGATGATAGGTTAAGTAAAACATTCTCTACAAACATGCAAAGTGAATTCGAGATGTCACTACTTGGTGAGTTGACATACTTTTTGGGAGTTCATATATCTCAGCAAGACAAATGGGAATATTTATCTATTCAAACAAAATTCAAGGAATGTTTGAAATATGTTCAAATGGGAAGATTGCAAGCAATTCTTCACCCCAATGGTGACAGGTTTGCAAGGTCTGAGCATAGAGACTCCATGCGAAGATGTGGATCAGGGTGTATAGATCTATGATTGGTATCTTCTATATGTAACAACTCTAGCCAGTGTGATGTAGGAAGTAGGGAAAGTGCAAAGATTCCAAATAGCACTGAACGGATTCCAATTTATGGTAAAAACGATTTTTTCAATATCTTAAGGGAACAAAAAATTATGGACTGATGGTATCCTAAAGGAATACCAACCATCGAGGCTTTATGACTATGGGCATATTATGCCATGAAGTGTTGATGATCGTTAGACACTAGTGGAGAACTCTATTCAGGTAGTTGTCTTGTTTTGTGGTGGAGAGAAAGAAAATCTCAATATCATTATCGACAACGGAAGAGTAGAAATACATGAACAACAACTTGTTTGTACCCAAGTCTCTTAATGAAATAAAATTTCACAATTGTTCAAGAAGTTTGATGAGCCCATTCCAATTTCTGTATAACCACCATCACTAAAGTATCTCGCAGAATGCTTGTTTTGTATTCAGGAAATGAACTATTCCTATCAAGTACCTTATTCTTGAGAGAACAAGTTCCCAAGAAAAACATCAGGGTTGAATATATTGCGATGAAAGAAAAAAAAGTTTACATCTTTACCAAACCTTTATTGCATGAGGCATTAGAGTATGTTGACCAAAATCTTGGGATTCTCCCAAGTTCCCATTAGACTATTATTTTCTCTAGTTAGGTATATAGGGGGAGTTGAGTTATATTACAGGTCCGCAGGAGAGGCAGGTTATTAGGGGAAGGTACCCTTTGGCATTGATGTACCCTTTGGGAGGTACCCTTTGGCATTAGGAAGGTTAGAAGCCCGGATTTAGGGGGATTTTTTTATGATAAGAGGAGTACTTATGTTGCTATCAATTCCAAAAGGGGAGATTGTTGATAGGTGGTTGTCATTGATTTTAACTCAAGCAACACTAGGAGTTACCCTGATATTTGATGGCACATTTGAAATAAAAATTCATGGAATCTTGTCTTAGGATTCTTCTAGATATATTATCCTCGACAAGATGTTTCAATTGATAAATGGTATGCCCCGTGGTTCCTTATGGTTTGAGAGAAAAATGAGTTTAAAATTGAATACCCCATTTTGTGGGCTAAAACCTTAAGGGGTATAGATAGACACCTTATTCACTAGGAGTTGTCAATATATGATAAGGATTATCACCATAACATCACCATGTATAAAATGGTAGTAAACCAATCATTGACTTCACAACCAAGTGGGACCATATGCATGAAGCCAATCATTGATTTCACATTTCTAAGTGGAATTGAAAATATTTCCAGGTAAGATCCTTGTCATAAATATTACATAGGATCCTTAAGGTTATAAATTTAATTTAAAAACTCATGCAGAAAAACAACTTTCTTTATTAGAGCTTAAGGCAATGCATGCTAAAAAATTAAATATTTCAAAATAACTTAAACCCCTAAAATCTCGAAATATCTAATCCTTGAGGCCTTTTACATAAAATACATAATGGTACAAATTATGAAGACCAAAAATAGTTACATTATCCATAACATAAGAGTTCCCAAAGTTGTGATATTTTATGTCGGTGTCATTAAGAGCATATTGGCCAACTTGTTTTTCTTACCCTTCTTGTAATTTCTTGCCAAAAGAAATTATTATAGAAACCCCATCCACTTGTAATTTTGGGTCTATTGTAGCTTACTCTAGGCTTGAAAATGTTATAGTGGTTGGTGATTTGTGTGGATTATTGTCTCCTTTCCCATCTAATAGTGCTTCCACTTCTTCACAAATTTCACCGGGGCATAGATCTCCTTGTCATAAGTAGGGTAGTTAATAACTACCCCATGAAATACTTTAGAGTGGTAGCATACATGCCTTCCTCCTTGCATTAAGACTACTCCCATATCATACCCACTAGTATCTATTTCCATTCAAAGGGCTATTGCAAGGTTGGTAATTCTAGAACTAGTGCTTAACTGATCTTCTTCTTTAGCTCCTCGAAACCCTCTACTGACCCTTTCCCCACTAGAAACTCTTTCCACTTGTTGTTATGGCATGGAGCGGTGTCAGTACTACTAAAAATGAGGCTATGAATTTCCTTAGGTACTTTTCTACCCCAATGAAACACCTAACCTTAGAAACATTAGGAGACACTGACCATTTCATGATGGACTACATATTAGCAGGATCTGCCTTTATCTCTCCTCCACCTATCACATACCCCAGATATACCAAAGACTACTCTACAAACTCACACTTCCTAATATTTTCTAGTGGTTGGTGCTTCTTTAATGTCTCCAACATTTGTGTCAAATGTGATATGTGCTCCTCCCAGGTAGCACTATATACCAATATATCATCCAAATAGACAATAAAAAATGAATCTATAAAAGGACATGGTAAATCATTCACTAATATCATAAACGTAGCTTGTGCATTACACATGCCAAATCACATGACGAACCACTCATACCAACTTTTCATGGTTTTGAAGGTGGTCTTCCAAATATCTTATTCTTTGACTTGAACCTGGTGATATCCAAACTTTAAGTCCAGATTGGTGAAGTATTTTTCTTACTGCAACTAATCAAATAGATCATCTATCTTGGGCAGAGGGTACCCGTTCTTGAGTGTGATTTTGTTCAACTCCCATATTTCTTTGGCACAATGATGATGGGTGACCCACATGGTGATGTTCTCAGTCAAACGAAACCATGTTCTAGCAATTGTTGCAATTTTTCTTCACCTCACTTTCTTCTATAACAAACTACATATACAACCCAATGTTTGGAAATGGCAGAGTCTAGAAATAGATGGATCTCATGCTCCACTTCTCTCTTAGGTGGTAACCCTTTAAGCTTTCAAAAATCTTCTATTTTTTGTTTCTATTTATTAATACAACCTTCCAGGGATGCCTTGCCTCTTACGAACTCTTCTACATACTAATTTTCTCTTAAACACAATAAAACATATTTCTTGTTGGAAGTATCAATTTCTTGGCTTGGTTGGCACTTACAAGTGAATATTTTTACTTACCTTTGTGTGTGTTGATGATGAAGAATTTTCCATCCTTGATGAGTCGATACTAGTTGGACCTTCACATGAATATTTCATCTCACATGTACATGTAGGGAATCTCGAACACGAATCCACATACATCAAGGGGAACCACATCTATTTCTACTTTATTGATAATGTCAACAGTGATGGAAGATATAATTTTGCATTGTTTTTCTACCTTCAACTCTGCATCCTTATTTACCATTCGAGTGGATATGGTCTTAGATGATGAAAAACTTCTAATCCAAATTTCTTAACCATCTCTGCTACAATGAGACTCACTTGTGATCCTGATTCAAATAGAGCATCAATCTTGGTCTTCTTAACCTGTATCTTTATATGGAAGAGTTCAGTCATTTCTTTCTCTTCATACTACTGAAGGCTACTCAAATGAAAAATGATCTTCTCGTCCATGTCTAAGATTCTGTCAACTTCTCATCTCATCTCAAGGTATCCATGTGGCTCTCCCACCAAGTCATGGCATGACCCTCTAATTTCAGCTGTACAAATGAAATCTTTTGTTCTTACACAATTTGATGTATTTTGAAATACACTTTCAATTGATGCAACCAATTATTTAGATTTAGAGCATTCATCTCGCCATGGTACGAGTTGATATCGACCTTTAGTTCCATTTAAACAAGGGCTTGGATTAATTCATGGCACTCAAACTAGGTTGATATTTTTTGGGTTCTTTCTTCAATTTATTCTTCATTTCTTCCTAATCTCTTGATCCCCCTTCTGATTTTGTCCTCTACATTTTAACCCTCACATTCTCCAAATATCCCAAGGTTATTGCTCACATCTTTCATGAGGAGATTTACATTACAATTTATATCAACAACTTGTTTTTCTAGCCGCAAAAACCTCTCCCGTACAAGATCAGGAGGGTTATTCACAAATTCATCAACCATGAATAGGGTTTTACAAATTTTGTCCCAATAAATCTAGATCCCCTATGAATCTCCACAATGCACCCAAAGAAACTTACTTTGATACCAATATTATCTGTAAAATGTCATGGATATTCCACTAAACAATTCATCAAAACAAATCTGATAAAATTATATTTAAAATATGAAATTCTACACTATTGTAGTTTTATTAGATTTTTAAATCTGTAGATTAACTATTAATAGTGCATGCATGCAAATGAAAATTACGCGGAAAATAGAGAAAAGAAATATTAAATCTTACACACACATTTGACACAAGATATGCTCCAGGAAACACTTTCAAGAGAAAAACCCAGTTGGAAGGTGAGGTTTCTCCTCTTTCATTCTCTAAGTGGAATTATGGATGTGAGTACAAATAAGTAAGGCATGTGGCCCTTGGGCTGCTATAGTGCACATATCCTTTCCATGTGCTCTGCCTCCTATCCCTCTTCGATTTTTTTCTCAACTATGTAACAAATGCACTCAAAGGAATGGAACCCCTTTTCCTCCTAGTGGTCTAGTTATAACACAATTTGATAGCCTAATAGTGGTTATATTTGACCACCTTAAATATTAACTAGAGTATAATATAAACTCTCCTAGCCTTCTACATCATAATCACGTGGCTAGCCAATTTTCTATGAATAATGTTGGCTAACGTGGCATCCTCTGGAATTATGGTAGTAAAAATAAGAAGGTCAGCTTTTGAGTGGCATAACTTTTGCATACGGATTCTAATTGACATATTTCTTGTGTTGTTGGAAAGGTATCTGTGTGAAGAATAAGAAAATAATGTGTTACACTAAAGAAATAAATTTTTATGCCTAAATAGTGTCATTTGATGCATCAAAATAATTCCACAAGGTTTGAGACCCTATTTTGCCAAATTGGGTCCTACTGATAAAAATGGTTTCGAGAGATGACTCCTCCACTTTTTCCACTCCTAAAAGCATCAATATGAATGATAAAAATTATAATGACCAATTAAAATCACAAGGCAACATTTTCTAGAAATATTGAATAGAGAGATGAGATTCTCCTTGAGAGAGAGAGAAGGATTCAACAAGATGTGATTTCAACTGTCTTCCTTCACCGAACCTTTGATACCATGTTGAAAAATTCTAGTACAATGTACTTATTTCTAAACACTTATAATTACTTATGATGATTACGTATAAAACCCTTTTAACAATTACAGCTTCTTCATCAAGCAATTATATCTCAAAAAATCAACCATACAAGAAAAAGAAAGTAGAAATCACAATGCGCAATATCAACTTAATGATTACCTTGGGAAAACCCACTTGGGGTAAAAAACCAACAAATATTTCATTACAGAACCAATTCAACAAGAGATATCAAATTCAAAGCTATAGAAAAACTAACTAGAAAGTGCATCAACCAAGTGTCCAATTCAACCTTTCTCTATCTGATGTCAACCTTAAGAAATGAGATAATTTTGGCTCCCTCTTCTAAAATAGATGAAACACTTTTCACACAGAGATTCAACCTCAAAATATTAGCTCTTTCTTACAAATTTTCGGTCTCTTTTCATAGAAATGGTCCACTACATCTCGGTGCCTTTCCATAGAGATATTTCAACCTCCTTTCATAGAATTGTTTCGACCACTTTCCACAAAAAAATACTTCATACTTTCGGTCCTATGCCACATATGAAGATCACAAAAAATTTAGCGCTTTTGGTATAGATATGGATCACATATAAGCTTGAACATTCAAGAGATATGCCGTAGAAGAATTCATATCTTTATTGATCTTTGTTCTTCTCCTTCTCTACCTTCATATAATTAGAAGAGACTATGTTATATGCTCAGATAGATTGTGCTTTAAGAGGAGGTCGAATGACTTCAATTTATAGATATTTTGATTATTTGAAAATATTTTTGGAAGAAATCATGCTAAAAATTTTAGGTCGACGCATTTCGAACCAACCTGTGTGGTACATCATCAAGACTAGATGAAAAATCAGATCATATCTGCAAGTTAAATAGGGAGATAAGACCTTCTAATGACTATATGCAAAATGACTATAAAAATGGCTATATTTGACTGGTTAGGAAAAAGGGACAAAATTATTTTTATTATTATTAAATAATATAACTTAATTAAATCAAATTATATAACTCCAAACTATTTTTTATTTTTTTAACTGAAACGGTTGTATTATTTTATTGATATGTTAGAAACAGAAAGGGACTTTGCCGAGGCAGCCTTGCTTACATGGTTGAAAACCTACTTTTGCTTCCTTTGGAAAGGAGCAGTTCACAAATGATGATAAAGAATTTCCCCGTTTACATTTAAGATTCCTTTGTTGAGAGTGTTGCCCAAGTTCGCCATACGATCTGCTTCCTTGTTGGAGTTTCTGAGTATATGATAAAATTTGCATGAGTCAAAACTCTGTAGAACCGTCTTCAGTCTATCCAATATTTTGTTGAGCCCAACATTGTTGAAGTATTCCTCTCTGATTAGTTTTTTGATTAAAATTTCTGAGTCTCTGAAGACTTGAATATCTTTAGCACTTTTCTCTCTTGCAATGTGGCAGGCCTTTAGCAGCCCCAGAATCTCCGCTTGGTTGTTTGTTTTCTCTCCGAGACCCCATGCAAAAGAAACAGAGGAGAGCCCTTCCGCAAAGTAGATGACCCTGCCAGCACCTGCTACTCCAGGATTCCCTTTGGACGCTCCATCAAAGAAAATGGTAGTTACATTTTGCGCCCTCCACCAGCTTTGAAAGATGTCATCAGTCTCTCTTTTTCTCCATTCCAGGTTTTCTTTCAGGGGTGAGGTTCTATACTTTTGGGACAGCAGATCTATAGCAAGCCACCTTTTTTCTTCTGGCCTGAGCAGGGGGTCTTCTTTGATATATTGCTGCTGAGCTGCTTCCAACAGAAGGGCCTTAGCTTTTGCTGCAACCTGATGCGGGGAATACTGTGTTTCTTTGAAAATCTGCTGATTTCTGGTTAACCACAGTTGCCAGCAAACAAACTTTGGCAACACTATCCAAATCCTGCGCCAAAAGGACTTGGGGAAGATGCCTTTGGGGTAGCTAGCACACCAAGTCGCAAACAGCTCAGAGACAGAGGTTTGCTGAGGGAGAGAGGTCTGGAATTCGTCGAGAAGAAGTCCCCACACCTTCTTGGTAAAGGCGCAGTCAAGAAACAAGTGCTGGGCAGTTTCTAACTGACATCTACAAAGAGCGCATCTATGAGGCCCTTCAAACTTTCTTTTTGTCAGATTGTCCCCTGTCAATAACTTGTTGTGTACCAAGGTCCAAAAGAAAAAATTTATTTTTGGTAGCGCTAATGGTTCCCAAATCTGCTTCCAAAAGGCTGGAGTATGGTGGCTGATCCTTTTTCCCTGAAGAGACTTATATCCCTCTGCTGAGGTGTATATTCCAGACTTTCCCCAACCCCATCGATCCTTTTTTAATCTGTTGTCTGGGGTGGCATCTTCTAACAGGTTCTCAAGCTGGATTTGTTGGTCCTTTAGGCGCTCAGGGACTCCGTGGAAGTCCCATTTTAACCATTCTCCGCGTTCATCCCAGCTTGCCAGATCATATACTCTGTTAACTCCTGCTCTTTCCAGCCAATTTCTGAGCTCTGTGATATCCTCTCTTTCCACCAGCAGGTCTTTCCCCATAATTCGATCCTTCCATAATTTTGTGGACTTACCATTTCTGGGTATTATGTACATGTGTTTTTTGAAGAATTCGCTACTCTTGCAACATAGCCTCCATACCTGCGAGCTGGCCGTCGTGGACTGTATTTGCATTTTCCTTATCGCTTCTTTGTCTGAGTATTTTGAATGTAAAATTATGCTGATTGGATGTGAGGGGTCGCTTATTATTTTCCACGACAGTTTGCTGCCCAGCAATTTGTTGATAAAGGAGGGGTCCCTAATTTGAAGACCACCCTCATCTATTGGCCTCTTGACCGTATCCCATTTAACTAAGTGCAACTTTTTTTCGTTTCCTTTCCCGCCTTGCCATAGGAAGTTCCTGATCAGGGTTGCTATCTGGTCCGTGACATATTTGGGGGCGAGGAGAAATGCTGATTGATATATGGGAAGAGTTGACAGCTGCATTTTTATAAGAATGGATTTTCCTCCTTTTGTTAACCAATAACCGCCCCAGTTTGTGATTTTGGATTTGACTTTGCTGATTATATGAGTCCAAAAACATCTCTTGTTCGCTCTAGAGGAAATGGGAAGACCAAGATATCTGAAGTTGTCCCACTTGGCCTGGCCTTTGAACCCGAGTATCCTCGAAATGTTGGTGATCTCTTGTTGTTCCGCGTTCCAACTGTAGATTTCGCTTTTGCTCTCATTGATAAGAGCTCCAGTCACCCTGCAGTAACTTTGCAGTACATTGTCAAATGCTTTCGCTATTCTGGTGGAAACACCTCCGAGGAGCAGAGAATCATCCGCGAAGAGGGCATGATTTAAGGGGGTTGATACCTCACAAGGTTTGAGACCCGGGAGGGAGCCGGCGGATTTTTCAACTGCTAACTTCCTGCTGAGAGAGTCTGCCATGAGAATATACAGGAAGGGAGAGAGAGGGCATCCCTGCCTAATGCCCCTTTGAGCTTGGAAGAAGTTGGTGGGACGTCCATTGACGAGAGGGGAAATCCACAGGGATTCTATGCATGCTTTGATAAGCTGGACAAAGTGCTAAGAGAAACCAAAGGAAAGCAGGACTTTGCATAGAAACAAACGATTTACTCTATCGAATGCATTTTCCATATCGAGTTTGATCAACATACCTTTCTCGCCCCGTTGTTTGCTTGAATGGATGGTCTCCTGAACCTGAATGACATTGTCCATAATATATCTGCCTTCCACAAATCCTCCTTGGTTGCTGGAAATCAACTTTTTGAGCAAAGGCTTAAGTCGATTTGCTAGGAGCTTGGCTATGATTTTGTAAGAAGCATTACACAACGATATTGGCCTGAATCTTGCAAAGGTCTCTGGATTGGTTTCCTTTGGGATTAAAGCTAGGAAGGTGGATTTGATACCTCCTCCTATTTTAGCTTTTATCATAAAGCCTTTGATCATTTTGAGGAGGTCAGATTTGATAACTTCCCAGCATGATTGATAAAAATGGATAGAGAATCCATCGGGCCCAGGGGCCTTATCGGCTTCCATTGACCAGATCACTTGGATAACCTCCTCGGTTGTGATAGGTCTGCATAGAACTGTATTTTCTTCATCATTGACAAGCTGGGGAATATTAGAAAGAAAGTCATTGGTTTCCCCTTCTTCAGCTTGAATTCCAATATTATATAAATTCCTAAAATGTGCTTCAGCAGCGGCTTTCACCTGATCAAACCCTTTGCAGACCTGTCCCTCCATGGTTTTAATTTCCACTATATGGTTCCGGGATAGTCTAGCTCTGTATTGTTTGTGGAAATAAGAAGTATTCCGGTCCCCTGCCTTTAACCATAAACTTCTAGACTTTAATCTCCAGTACTCTTCTTCAGTTCGGAAGGCTTGATAGGTAGAGCGTTGTGTTTTGACTTCCTCATCCAGAAGCTCAACTGTAATATCTTTATTCTCCATTTCCATTTGCATTGAGTGCAACCTCTGAACTGCCTCTTTCCTTTGGTTGGTTGGATTGGGTGCAGGCTTTTTAATCCACTCCTTCAATGCATGTTTTGTTGCCTTCAGCTTCTGTTCCCAGATGTAGCTGGGGGAACCTATGATGGGTTTGTCCCATGCCTCTTTCACTGTATCGAAAAAACCCGGTTTCTCAATCCATAGAGGGCTGAATCAGAAGGGAATGGGGCCCAAATCTTCTTCGTCCTCTAATAGCAGTTGTATTGGCTTATGGTCCGAGGTCAATTTGGGCAAAACTTTTGTGCTGGCGATCTTTTTGTTCAACAAGAGGCCGCTTTGGATCATAAATCTGTCCAGTCGGGCAGAGATTTGTTCTGTCCCGACCCGGTTATTCGACCATGTATAGAGTCCATGTACTGGAGGGAAGTCTAAGAGATCCCAGTTCTGTACGATCTCCTCCACCGTGGCCAGCATGGGGTCTCTGGAACTGGAGCCTCCCCTCTTCTCCTTTGGCTTCAGAACTATATTTAAGTCTCCCGCAATGATAATATTGTTTGGAGACTGCTGTTCTAGGTAAGTTGATAAAGAATACCAGCATTCTCTTTTTTCTGCATAATTTACCGGAACATACAAATTGAAGAGAGAGACATTCAACTTACTTACTTTGTGCGTCAATTCTGTGTATATCCAGTGCTGAGTTTCATGGTATTTATTGAGCTGGAATGTGCTATCTGACCATAGAGTGGCCAATCCTCCGGAGGTTCCCCTTGCGCTAACTGCCTTGCTTGTATTTTTGTTCCATTTTAGCCTACTGGTATCAAGAAGGGAATGCCCTTCAATTTTGGTCTCTTGGAGCATGAGGATGTCTGTGGGTTCAGCTTTAAGAAGATCCTTAACTGCTTCTAGTTTTTCAGGGCTCCCCAGTCCTCTACAGTTCCAAGAGACGAATTTCATTATTTACCTGGTGGGGGGGTGGGACCTCCCTTGGAAGGTCTCGGCCTGGTATTCCGCCCAATGGACATTTCTATGGTTGCTTGGCTCCCTTGGGTTTTAAGTCTCTCGGCCTCTTCTTCTCTCTTTTCTTTCCGGGATTTCCTGCCAGCTCTTTTGGTAGGATGCTCGTAGGCTTCATCTTCTGATGTTTCTGAACTTTCTATTGCTTTTTTCCTTGTTTTATCTGCATATGAAGGGTTGGGCGAGCTGCCCTGTGTGGCTTCGACCTGCTTTTCTTTCTCACTTTCTTTACTTGGAGGGGTGCTTTCTACATGCACCAGGTTTTCATGCTCCAGATCTGTTGGGTTGATCTGTGCACTTGATGTCCCTTGTACAGTTGCTTCCTCTTCTTGGATGGATTTGGAGCTGCTTGGCATCCCTATTTCCTCTTCCTGGATGGGTTTTGAGCTGCTTGTCGTCCCTGTTGTCCTTCCTTTGCTAGGGCCTTTTTTTGGATTTGTTGTTTTCTGGACTAGGGTCCATTGTTCCTCTTTCTGTTTGTCTGTTTGCTCTTCTGCCTTCTTCTTACAGTGCTTCGCGAAATGTCCGTGTTCGTGGCAATGTCTACATTTGAACGGAAGCTGTTCATAGTCCAGTTCTTGGATGTGCTCCCAGCCTGCAACTGTAAGTTTGATTGCTTCCGGTAACCCCTCCTCCAGATTGACTTCAACACATATTCGAGCGCATGAATACTGATCTTTTCTTGCAGCTCTGTCAATGTATTTACCCAATGCATTACCGATGTTTTCAAGGGATTTTTGGTTCCAGCAGTGGAGAGGCAAGTGGGGAAGTCTTACCCATACCGGAACTACTGAGGGGACATCCTGGGAGGGGTCGAAGTCTGGGGACCATTTATTCAGATACAGGCCTTGCGGTCCCATAAAATATGGCCCATTTCTGAATATTAGGCTTCTGTCTTCCGGATTATCGAACACAAAGACGAAGTATCCTTTCCCGACGAAGTAGCTTTTCACACCCTCCTTGATCAGGGGGTTCCAGTTTCCCTGAGTCCAATCTTCTACTGACTTTGGTGAAGGCCAGAGGCCTGTGAACTGGCCAATAAGACCTCTCTCTGCCAGGTTCAGTGCTGCTTTACACGTCTCTTCCTCTGAAAGGGCGACTGTGGGGATCTTATCCATCCTCTTGATGAACTTTTGCTGAGCCACCGATGGGGTTCTCTTTGTGCAGGCTTCGATCATTGCTTTGAATGCCAGGACCTCCGCAGGGGGGAAGCCGAGCCCCCATTACAGTCCATGTTCTCCGAAAAAGAGATCCTCAGACCTGAACGCAGTGGCGCAACAGCCACTGAGGCGCAGTAAGGGTCTCTGCGATCAGTAGGAGGGAGCAGGCCCTCCGCGGCAGCCAGGGGCCAGACGGCCAACAGCCTTTTGCGCAGTGCCGGCTAGGTCAGGATCGCAGTGAAAAATAATGTAGCCATTTCTTACGAGATATCAAAATGACAATTTCGTTAGAGGTTAAGTACACTTATTTTGTATAATATTTTTATGTTTAATGTGTGAAAGTAACTTTATAATATATAATAATTTAATATTAAGAATAAAATATTATTTTTAATAAATATATAAATGATAAATTTAACGATTAAGAATAAAAATATTATTTTTAATATAAAAATGAAAATAATATAAATATATTTAAAAGGGATAAAGAATTTAAAGAAAAAAGTAATTAAGCAATGAAATTTATAGTAATGATACAATTTCTTTCTTTTTAAATTGCTATAAATATTTTTGTTCCAGCGAAAAAGTACATCATTTCTACATCCAACTTCTCTAGCAAAAAAAGCTTCCAGCATGAAACATTGTCACCATATAACAATATCAAAGTTGCTACATCCAATTTGGCTAAATAAAGTTGCTAGCATGCAATAATATCACAACATGAAGTAGTACCACCATACAACCATGAAAGATAGTAGAAAGACAATTAACTAACCAGACCATTAGCCGTAACAACCCAAATGCAAGAGTTGCATCATAACAGAGAAAACCATCCCTATCATCCATAAACATAACATCCCCTTAATCGTAATGCACCACCAGATCACATCCATAAACACGTTATCCCCAATACCACAACACACCACTGCCACAGAGATCCAAAATGAGACATATAATAACTAATAGCTCTGTAGTTGCTCCAACCCTACACCCAAGAGTATCCACCTAAAAAGAGCCGCGAATTTCATAACTAAATTACACATCATACAATTCAGTACCTAAGATGAATGAAAAGACCACCATAAACCAAACCAATTCAAAACCAATTCAAGATAAAAATCCAAAAAAATCTATCAACTACACTATAATAATATTTGCAAAAGACTAACAAAAACATGTAACCACTAAAGTTAGTCTTGATGTGAAGAAATAAATGATAATAATGATACAATTAAAGATATATATATATATTTTAATATTAACAAAATCTTAGTAGTGTGAATATAGTTGAAGGGTTTTGTTACGTAAGATTGTCAAGGTTTGAAAATGGTAATGCTTGAGAAAAAATATAAGCATTTTAATAGTTCATGTGGCCAAGGTTGAATGTTATCCTAAAATGATAAAGAAAATTTATATATTTATATATTATAGTTTTTTAGATTATAAGTTAGTGTCACAAACCTAACTTATAAACAA
>APFE030790933.1:2475-40580 GCA_000404065.3 Pinus taeda
TTATTTTTATTAGTTATTATTATTTATTATTTATTATTAAGGGAGGGATATTACATACTCTCCCACTTTAAGGAACTTTGTCCCAAAGTTAAGTTTTTATTATTAATGATTATTTTTGTATTATTATTTTCTTCATGTTGCCAACACCCTCTGCTGAACTAGTATAACCAGCAGGCATCGAAAGTCCCCAACGCCCTAGGAAATCTCAAGGAATCTCTGTCCTTTTTCCACTTTCAGCACCAGGCACAAGCCTAACCCAGTCTGTATCCTAGTCCAAGGCTAGCCCCAAGGCTCGCACCTGACTCAGACCTCATCTGCCCCAAGGTAGGCATCCGGTCTGGTACTCAATGACCCCGGGCATCTCACAGGTTGGCCCACTCCCTCCACCACTACTAAGGCGCACAGCCCGAGGCACCGATGTCCTTTACATCCCTTCCAGACTTCGGCATCTCAAGAGGCACCTAGCCTGGAACATCAGTCACCTAGCCTGGAACATCAGGCACTTAGCCTCCTCAAGATGGTCCCATAGCTCTGCAAGAGCTATCCATCAAGAGTTATACACAAGACAAAGGAACCACTGGCATATATAGTGTTGATTGAGTTTTGTCCCCAGCCCATATGGTGTTACTTAGTCTCCCTCATGCGTATGGGCTCGCACGAGATCATCAAATAAATTGGCCCTCTCGGCCTATTTGTGGAGTCCTGTGAATCATCACATCTCCACATGCATCGAGTGCATTAACCATACCATCATAGTATCATATGAAATAATCCACATGCCAACTCTTGCAAGGAACTGCATGCTCGCGCATGTCATGGAACTATCACATGCTTCAGTTATACCAAGACCTTATTATATCAAGACATATCATGAGTTAACATAAATGAACCACATGTCAATAATTGTCATATTATAACATCATAATTCCTATGCCACGTTATGCATATCATATCCATCATTAGTATTGAACATTAAATACTTATCATCACGTAGTAAATGAAAATGTCAATATACCTGGACATAATGTCATTATACCTATGCATATCGCTATTATCGTATAGATACCTTATCACTATAAGAATCATATGTACATCATTATCTTCCTAGCATGAAACATCGTCAATATGTTTTCATCAAGTTGTCAATCATTTTGACTTCTTTCTACTAGGTAGTTGATCGCTTACACCAATGGTATAATCTCTAAGTACATCATTAAATTTCATAATTACCATCTTGAGTCTTAATCCTTCATCATATATTCTTCCTTCCCAAAGGAAATTTTGGTGAAATTCATTACTAGTGATACCATCATTATTTAAATCATCTATCTCAAAATTAAAATCTCTTGATTTTACATCCATTTACCCTTTGGCTTACTGATCCGCTATAAGAAATCACATATAAACCCTTTTTCGTCATGATTTAATTTTGTATCATGCTTAATTTACTTGCACGAGGATTTTTTGATCAATGTTGACTTATTTAACAATTAGTACTTCAAAGAATTATTTTCTTATCTCATCGAGTTCGTCACGTTTGATACCAGTTGATTGCTTAATTATAAATTGACCCCTTCCTCCAGTTGGCAAAAGACTCTTTCTTATTAAATAGTATCCTTATTCAAGTTGGGCAACATTCCTTCCTATATCTTCCAAGTTATCATTACTTGGTCATCACGTAACTTCACACATTACTCTTCCCAAATTGGGTAATACCTGAAAAATAAATTCAATAAGATATATGTAATATGCTTATCCACATAATAAAATTACCTGACCATACGTCTTGTTTTCCATAATTCATTCATATAGTGAGTCACCTACGGAAAACTTTACAATGTGGCCCTCCCATTAGAGGGAAAATTGTTATAGATGTTGTCATGTGCACACTTATCCTTTCCCATCATTTTATCATACCGTCCAAGTTCCGTAAAATTATTACCATAATTATTCAACTTCGTCTGTTGATTTCCAATATTTCTTCTTTAGGTGCATCATCCTTAGATAGACCTTACAGTGATACCTTTAGAATACCAAGTTACCAAATTCTTCCATTATGTTCAAATTACCTCAGTACTCTTCTTTTATGCTCCAAAATAGGTTGTTTCTTCTTACTAATTTATTATTTGTGTTGTGATATTTCCTCTTTATGACTGTAAATATTTGATCCAAGCTGGTCATAATCACGTGAACTATCATTAGTTACCAAAAAATTGCAAGTTTCTTCTTCTCATTTCTCTTCAGACAACTTTAACCATTACGAACGTCATGTAACATTATACTCAACATCTAAACTTTAATCCAACTTTGTATGGTTTGCCACGGAGACTAAATATACCATCATGCAGCTTGATGATGTTCAATCTACAAATGATATGAGTAGTAAATGAGCAGATACATGTAATGCAACCGGTGGTGATTAGTTATACCAGCATGCCAATGTGCCGTATCAATAGTAGAATCTTTCAGAGAATTATACATCGTCAATTATGGATAGATTATCACCATCCAAGATTACAAGATTATATATTTTTCCAATGACTCAATGAGTCAACTCAAGAAAATGAGATAGTGGTCAAAAAATTTGATGTCTATAATGATGCAGGAGAAAAGCCATGAGGAGCTAATGAATGCACCAGACTTTAATTTATACTAGCATTATTCTGCTGTCAAGAATCCAATTGTTGTAGCTTATTGCTAAGAATATATCGGTCCTTAGATACCAGATTGGATATCTAATTAAAGAAAAATTGCAATGTGATGTGAGTCACTAGATGATCCAATCCATCCACTAATTCACCTTTCAAATGATCATTGAATGCCAGATAAGGAGTACTAATGATCTAGATTCTATCAATCACGGAGATGTGGTTCAATATCCACCAAAAGTTGAAGAAGTGCTTCGAGTCTCGTGACTAAAGAATATTTTTCCTATTACAAGATTACTATCAATCCTATGGAAAATATATTATCTACAAAGTGGATGTCTTTTAACCAGTTAAGGCCCATGAAGAACTGGTCATGAATAGCCCTCATGTCTGGACAACATAATTACATAGTGGAGCTTTCTGGATAACCCACGTAAACCTTTTTATGAAGAAAAACTAGTACTATCGGATGATTTATTATATGCTTTAAACAAAGTCGTATGACCAAGCAAAGTGACATTTTCCTTTTAATCACATTCAGTTACCATTTTCATGTCACAGTATAAAAGTTGTATTGATGTTTAGTTCAGTAAATTTAATATGATTTATGGTGAAGTAATATTAATATGATATATATGTCATAAAATTTATGAATCAAGCATAAAAATATTCCACACCATAAAGAAAAGACACTGCCACCTCACCCAGAACCGGATCGGATGACGAGGAAGGTTATTCCTCCCCAACACAAAAAAATTAATCATTTTATTAATTATATGGTCTGCCTGCAAGCGCACCTGCGAAGGCAACACCATCCCTCACCTTACAATACATTTTAGGCATAATAATTTCTCGGATAAGACATAAAATTGCCTGCATAGACATAATACATAAGATCGTAAGCTTGCGATCATGGATATGCGTTTTCCTGCAAATTCCATTGTTCCTTTCGACAACAATGTCGAAAAATCTTCACACACTATAAAGTCAACAGTACCATTTACACAATCAATAGTACCTTTTTCTCATCCAAGGTAGATAATTGTTCCTTCAACAATTCTATTTACTCATATGAAAATGAATAACAAACATCATTCACCATCTGTTAGGATCTAGACTATCTCTTCATTACACATTAAAACCAATAATTTGTATCTAACCCAAAGTTAGTAATACCAATTCATCTGTAATTTAAAATCTAAATGTAATCCCATTCTCAAAAAAAAATAAAAAAATAAACACATTTTCATGGAGAGATACTAAATGTTAGGTACCAGAACCTACTCCAATATATTCATATACGCAAATCATATCATTTTTCAAAAAGCTTTGCAATGGTTTTCCCAACCAAATGACAAATACATAACAAGAAAATACTAATGATAAATGAGGAATTCATATAATGCACATTGCAGATGTTGCTTTGCAACCGAAATTGTGTGATTTCCATAAATGTTCATGTTAGTTGTTTGTGTTAATTCACATAAAATATGAAGCATGTGACGGATGGAATTTCTTTGGCTCATGCAGTAAATGATTTAGATCAAGGACCTTTAATCTATGCATATATCCATACCCAATTGACTAACATCACCACACATCCATGTAACTGGAAATCTAGCTCAGAAGTTGTTCTATGTGTAATCGATCCAAGCGAGAAACAATTAAAACTCGTATACCACAGAAAACATGACCTTAAACTTTCTTTGGATCATTTATTAGCTTCTTTATATAGCCCTATTTCTCGCTGACACAGTAATGATGCAGCTTCTTTATATAGTCCAATTTCAAAATATATAATTAGTTCGGCTACGACTATATTTCATATGTTAATATAACTATAGTTTATGGATTTATTGCCACTATAAACAATGCAT
Organism: Pinus taeda; assembly: GCA_000404065.3. NCBI lineage: Eukaryota > Viridiplantae > Streptophyta > Pinopsida > Pinales > Pinaceae > Pinus > Pinus taeda. The sequence continues at coordinate 7,001 of APFE030790933.1, forward strand.
TCATAGATTTGTAATTAACACATTAGCCCATAAAGATGCCCAAAAATAAACATATCAACCTAAGATCTTATCCAATGACTTATGCTGACTATCCATTACCTTCATGCCATTCTAGACCTCTGAGATCAATTATAGCAGGCTTGGTTTCACTCAGAAAATTAACAAATCAGTCCTCAAAATTATGAGAAGTGCCAAAAGGTGACAAAAAAATGTATGCAATTAATTTCTCAATATCCTGATCTTTGATGTATAATTTCCAAATGCTGCAAACATGAGACAATGAGCTACCGATGAGGATGCCCAAACCACCTCCAATAGCAAGACCAAAAAATTTCAGTCCTTAAGAGCCTCTTCGGCCTTACTCAGAAAAGGATGGAAATTTGTTAAAATAATACAGTAGAATGACAAATTTCCAAGCCTGAAATATAAAAATTCCCGAGATAGATTAGTTTCAAATTTGAGCTGAATTAAAATTTTAAGGCCAATTTAATTGTAGCTTCAATGGGTTTACACTCTAGCTCAGAAATTGGATATCAAAATGGACATAAAGAACCTTTAGATTCGCTTCCAAAATCTAGAGACAATCCAAAAATATATATATATTAAGAGTATCATGCCTCAAAATTTTCAAGAAGCTTCACATCAAGACCCAAAATTAGTCCTAAATGCCTGCATACTTCTTCCAGAATCAAAAGATTTGCACCAGGTGAGACAGATGGGCTTGATGATCACGTTAAAATTGAAACTAAGCTTCCTTTCCATGTGTTAAGAAACCAAGGGTCAGAACAAATAATTGTATGTCAATTTAGATGAAAACTCCTCAGGGAGATAGGCTTGAAAACGTTGATGTGAAACCCTCAGGCAAGCAAACAGATTAGCCCAAAAATATAATGAAATCGTTACCCAAATTTCTGAGGACACTACAAAGATATGAGAAGTGCGATACATTAGGGCCTACAGCTATAAAAAATTATGCTGCCTCACTGCGGATAAAATTGAAGTAGGAAATGCCCAAAAAGATTTATGAATTTTCAGTGGAAACAAATCGATAATGAAAGAAAAATTCCTTCTAAATCCTTGTGGCCCTAAAAAAATTCAAATTTGTTTGCGGTCTGCAAGAAAATAAGCCCAGAAAAAGTAATTCGTTCTGCAAGCAAAATATTAGCGAACTCCCAATGAAACCCTTTCAAAGGAAATTTTGTTGTAAGTTCAAATCCTTTAGAATAAAACGAATTTTATCTCAGATATGGGCCCAAAAAGCCTGCAACTAATAAAGAAAAATTTGGAAGAAATTGTGCTGCCCTTTCAACAAAAAAAAGAACTCATGGTTGTACCCTTTCCGTCTTCAAGGAAAGAAGCCCCAAACTAAACCAGATGTGCCATAAACTTTAGGACCATACTAGCACACAAAATACACCACTAATGCCCTCTTGCAGATAAATGATTCATTCGTTTTCCTTTTTCCGTTCACACAATTATATATATATGTTACATAGATAGACTAGTGATAGAAAGATAGACCAGTCATTAACAAAAGAAGTCTCAGTGTTGATCAAAACATGCAGAACATACCAAGAACCTCCAAGCCTCAATCTCCTTTCACACCTCCATTCAGCGCATTCTGTAACTTTTTTTTTTTTTTAAATGAATTAGTGAGTTATGTAGTTAATATATTGCTTCATGAGTTTACAGAGCCGCCTCAAATAATAAAAGGTATGAAACTTCTAGTCCGAAAATAAAACTCAAACCAAGAGTCATTTATTTTGCCCATTTATTCAAGTTCGAATATCTTATTATGGAACCAAAATGCAGTCCGCAGCCATCTATTGCATGAATCGCTCAAACGAAAAGAGTTGCATTGTTAACGATATGGAATAAGAAAATAAAATCGAGGGAACGTGCAATTAAAACAGACCATTTATAATACATGGCACGAAAATTTCTGTTCCAACATTGTGGTAAAAATCAACCCAAACATAACAAAACAAAAACTTTTACTGTGGTACGAGGCAACATGAATGCATTGCCTTGAACAAAACTGAAGTAGTCAACAAGATTATTAACTGCAAGTTTGCAACACAAAGAAAAGTATGCAATCTTCAACATTTAAGCTAATATCAGATTAGTCACTCGATCGTTAGGATATAGTTAGTACAATTGATGTTTACTTTCAATTTATGTGAGAAAAATATATCTGCAATGTAAACTTATAAGACTGGAAATAATGCTTATTGCATTTCACCTACAAACATCAATTGGTGGGAGCAAAATCTCTTGCAATTGTAACTAAAAACTCGAAATCCATGCGGGAACATTATTAGCTCAACATGACTGCTCAAAGGAACAACAATTCAATTTGATCTATTCATAGGAGAATCAATAATAGTGAGTCCAAAATCAGAGAAGAAACCAACAATCATTTCTCTTCTGCAGCAACAAGTAAATAATATAAAGAGACAACATAGGATGATCAACATCCACAGTTAAAGCATAGGACGCAAAGCATCCATGATCCTTTTTGTTTTATATGATGTATTTAAGGTTATCACCTATAGTAATAGTTGGAAGTTTCTTGATTTTTGTTGGAAAGCTATTATATTGTTTTGTCCACAAAAAGATCAATAAATCTCTATGTTTAATGCTCTGCATATTTTCAATGGCTTAAGGATTTACAGTTAACCATGGCAAGCTTCATGAAACACTTGTAGATTCTAGGCCTCTGCCAAACAGAAATATATGTAACACTCTATTTCAAACGTAGTTATATTCAAAAGAAACAATGAGACTTCACAAATAAAATATGTTACAGGAAATTAAAAGCAGCTCTACCAAATATCTTATTGCAAGGAACAAAAATGTATATTAAACTCAAAAAAAATTATGGCGTGAAAATCCTAATACCATGATTGATACAATTTTGTAGATAATTAAGAAAAACTAAATAATATCTACTGTTCACTGTTACCAATAATATGTATCTGAGTGAAGAAAAATTCATAAGCAAAAGACGGCAACAACAAATAAAACATCTCCCAAAACATTTGTGTTTATAAAATCCTGAATACTTTGAAGAGGGATCATGTTCAATCATGCCAAATTGTCAAAAAAATAAAAATAAAAATAGATAAGGTGTCCATGGATAAAATTCACTTCTAGAAAAATGTGTAATACATTCAAACATCAAACTTTGTCAACATGTTAAATACAACATTTCATCCTGTTGCCATCTTTAGATGGATAGATTCATAGAAATGAAAATGTCGTGATCAAAGCATACTAATGCTTTTTGTACTTCCTAATTAAGAAATAGGATATCATATATGATATTATGTATTGAAAAAGGAAACATCATAATAGAATCAATCAATGTAATTGCAATGACAGAGAGGAAGACACCATACAAATAATGGAGCAAGAGAGGAAGATAATTCACCAGTAGCCATAACCGATGAAGATAATTTTTTTTTTGTGTGGTTGTGTTAAGTCAGAACTTCCCAAACCTAATAAAGTTGTAGAAGAATCAAAAGTCCATGGACAGTCATGTAGAATATCAAAACAGAAGAAAAAACAGAATTCTGACATGCCACGGAAAGAATACCTGACAAGGTATATGCATGTGGAGATGAATATTCGAGGACACAAGGCAAAGGACTTTCTTTTGAACATAGAAGGGTCGAGCACAAGTTTTATAAAGAATGAGCTGAAATCCTCTAAAAAGATATCTGGTGATGCTGTCAAAGAGGTATTGCCTCATGATGTATTGGTTATAATGGATAATCAAAATATACTTCAAAAAATTAGTCCACTGTCTCCGTCGACTGAATCACGTAAGCAAAAGAAATCATCACCATTGAAATCTCCATGTGTGGACGCAGAGAGAGAAGAAGATTTGGGTCAGAATGGGAAGGAAAGACAAGGTCATCTAGACGGGGTATGTCAGGTTTGAAACAGACAAAAAAATCCTTCCAATGGTATTCAACCATTAACTTTTAATCAACCATCATTAACTTTTAATGATAAAATTCGTAATGGTACTTTCTTTGGGACACAAGAATGCTTAACTGAGGTTTCTAGCAAAGGTTTCCAGAAGCTGGATCTCTATAATGCAGTAGTTGAAATACCGTCAGTGATTCAATCAGTTACTAGAAACAATTTTTCAGATATAAATACTCTACATATAAAATCTTCTGAATGTTGCAATAGAAATGCTTACCAAGAATTGGAGATGAAAAATAGTGAAATCAAAACAGTATACAGTAGCAATTCTACCAAAGTTGAGAAGTGTCAAAAGAAAGGATTAGATAAGCCAGATAGTCTGCAACAAACCAACTGTTCTAATGTTGATGACAAAAAGAAATGCTTTAGGGTTCCAACTAATCCAAAAGATATGGGTGGGAGGCAGATGCGACCACACCCTTTAGATCCCATTCCTCAAACTTCGAATAATTTTCTATGGAATCAATATAAAAATCAGAACACTCGTGAAAAAAAAATATTCCAAATGCGTTATCAATAGGATTTTCTCAGGATGAGCTATTGGTTCATGAATAAAGCGTAATTTATAAAGCTATAGATCAGAATGATTCGTTAAAAAAAAAAAATTAAACGTGGAGCGATTATTTGCGATGGTATTTAACAAAATGAAACCAAGAGTTCAGACATCGCAGCTGCTGGCTGATTGAAGTTATTTCTTTAGAACTGATAGTATTTCAGATTTCTCAATTAAAATAAACAAAAAGTTTTATATGTTGAGTCTTTGAAAGTTGTTTTAAAAAGCTGTAATCTGAATCTTATATGACTGACCCGCAACAACCTACACCCTATGAAATTCGACCTCAAAAGAGAGGGAATTTAAGACCGCCGCACATAAACTCTCAGGAAAGCCAGAAACTTTCAGAATTTAGGGAGAGCGGGACATAAACTTCTCAGGAAATCAAAAAAATCTAAGAAAAAAAAAAAACGCCATGCTTCACGAGTGACGTTTCAAAACACTTAGAATACATGGAAAAAGGTAATATTTATGAAAAGAAACTACAAACACGATTTGCATGCGTGAATTTTCCGATTGCAACCTTCCCAAAATTCCACAATCAGGCAAATTGAAGCTCAAAAAAATTTCCAGGGCATAAAAACCAAAGTCTGAAGCTGCAATTCCCATATATTTTCCCCACCGCAATTTTCAAAAATCAAGCCTCAGGAAAAATCGATATTTGCAGTCTAAGACATGACGAGAAAGGAAATCCACATAAACTTACAAGATCGACGGATTCGTTCTTGCCGCCTCCTGGAAGCAATCAACCTGTAACTTTAATACCAGTCAAGTTAAAAATTCCAACAAAGTAAATTTCCGGATGCCCATAGGCCCTGAGGGTTTAAACTTGCTCTGATACCATATGTAACAGCCCCAAAATAGATATCTAATTAACTTATTAACATTAAATTTAAACTATGAATAGTACTTACCTGGGCTTACATGTGGTAGAAGTAGGCTTACTGCAACAGGGTTTTGGGGACGACTCTCCTCCCAACCATAGGATTAATTGCGCAGGATTCTGCTACAACTAGCCACCCCCGAGCCCTCAATCAACGACTACTGCCAGTGCTCCTAAGTCTTAGCATACCATTCTCCCAAGAGAATGATAGATAGAATCTCGAAATGATGGATACCTTCCATCCTCCTCACCATCTATTAAATAGAACAAAACATTGGAAGGGGAACCACATGCACACACTCCATGTGTCTGCATACAACTTTTTTTCTTGTTTTATTCTTTACTTTTCTTTTGATTTTTAGCTTTCTTGTTTTATTTCCTTCTTTTTGATAATTTTCTTCTTTTATTTCTATTTATTCTTATTTAGAGCTTAAATATGGTTATTACTATCTTTATTTTTATTTTTATTACTTATTTCTTTTTATATAATTTTTAATATCATTTATTATTTATTATTCTTATTATTTATTATCAAGTGATTTATTTATTATTATTTATTATTTATTATTATTCATTATTTTTATTAATTATTATTCTTGTATTATTTTTATTAGTTATTATTATTTATTATTTAATATTAAGGGAGGGATATTACAGTATCACTCATTGTCTAGAACTCTCAACCACCAAGGGCTTCCCCAAATGAAGGAAATCAAACCTGCTGCACATTCTCTTTCTGACTTGCGATTTTCAACATGCTATAAAGTCTCGTCATAACTATATTTTCTTTTGTGTTAATTAAGATTTATATCTTTTAATGAAGGCAAATAAAATAGTCAATATAAATTTAATACGATAATTTTGTCTTAAAATAATGTTTTAAATTAACTTAGTGTGTAGTAGTGTAAGTTAATTAGTGTGTAGTAGTCTAAGCTAATAAGAATCTATGAATTTGAACAAAACCAATAAGTTATAAAATTATGTGGAAACAAAATTAATCCAATATATTGATATTACATTTGGTCATGTTTCATAGATGGTCTATCCACAAAAATGGAATTTCATAACTTCAACCAGTTTTATGACAAAATCTATTACATTTTATTTAGTCGCACACTTTACCATCTACACCAAACCAATCTCAATCAGGTCTTTGAGAAAAGGAAACTAAACTATACTATGTTTAGTATTTGTATGATATCACGATGATCTACTAAATGTAATGGAACTTTAACTATGGAAAAAAATGTCCACATTGTATTCTTTATATCTTCCTTGATAGCCATTTTAGTAGCAATGTCTTCATCCTCTGCACTTCACAAAGAAACAATAGATTACTTCGTAGCCATCTAGTTGATTCCTCCACTGAAAAAATTCAAATATACCTGTATACTTCATTTTATCTACATATCTAGCCGAATCAAGATCTATAAAATATCATAAATAGAATTATTCATTTTGATTTTTCTTATAACATAAAACATAGTCCTTGGTCTCCTTTAGATACTAAAAACTGATTTTCAAAATGACCCAATGCTCCTTCTTTGTATTAGACATAAATAAACTAACTCCCATTAAATGTGTAATTTCGGGCCTACATAAGAAACCCTACAACTTCAACATATGGCATATTGGCCATCTATTCCTTTTCTATTTCAGTCTTAAAACTTATCCTCGGGGATACAAATACAATTGAAAAACCATATTTTCGAGAGTTAGATATAGATATACCACAAAAAATGGCAGGTGTATCTATGGGTTGAATTTTGATGCCTATTGTCTAGGTCGAGGTAAAGAAGGTAGGGTGATTCGTATTGAAAACAAAATTTTTTACTAGGGGTGATTTGGCAAGTCTGTTGATATTAGTCTCTTTGGATTCATTACTCGACATGAAAATGGAGAGCGATATACCTACAATTGATAGTTTTAAAGGTGATGATGAGGTTGGTAGATAGGAGGACAAGTCAGTAAAGGATACAATTGACAACACAAGAGAGGTCGCAAAGACACTACCTCTTTTTCCACTGATCTCAGAGAAAATGGGTAGAGAGCTAATGCCATCTTGGCAGTTGCTAGATATAGAGATTATATGGAGCCTAGGGAGAAAATTGATTAGGATCACACTATGATGGATGAGAAAAAATATATGCTAGGATAAGGCCATCCAAGTACAAACTATGTGTACATCTCATAATTAGTATAGAAAATGTCATATTAGAATCTTAATTGACACACATTTGTGTTCTTGCTGAGAAAGATGACACCTACACTAGAGGATATAGACTAGATCATGGGAATCCCTATAGATGGTGCCATCATAGAGGTTGAGGTGTTTGATAGAGAATAATAGTTTCCCTGTGAATTGGAGGTAATATGTTGGGTGTCTCCACCCACAACAAATGATACCTCTTCTCATTTTATAGCTTGCCATGAAACACTATGGTGACTAGGTAAAGACATGAACAAACCTCTAGTGGAGCACCATCTATATGGAATTTGTGAAATTTCAGCTTATCTAAGATAAATTCCATGCTTTTTATGTGATGAATTCCAAGCACATTATGAGGTTGAAGTTCAAGCCTTGTCTGTGATAATATCCGAGCCCATTCTGACTTGAAATCGGAGTTTATTATCTCGTGAATAGCGAGTTGTTTGGGACAATAAATAAGGCATAAATTTGGCCCTAGTACAAATTTAAGTCAAGACTTTGATCGATTTCATCATGGAAAGATGAAAGAGAATTTGTAGAAAAGTTTTGGAGGGTCGACTTGGTACTTGTTGGACACTTTCCTATCTCACAGTAGGAGAGAGAAGAAATTTACCTGTCCCTTGCATGTTAGAGATTTGCATGCAACATGCTATTAAATGTTTCAACATGTTGTTTTGACACCCATAAAATGAAAATTGCTTATCATTCTCTTATCAAGGGTAATATATCTTACATCCTTATAAGTATAGAGCTTTTCATTAGAATGTGATAAGGGAAATAGAACAATATTCTACTTTGTACAAGTCCCTTTTCCCTAGCTAGTTGGACTCATTAGCATTGTAGAAGTTCCAAACATTAGTGATACCATATTTTACTAGTATTCTCTACAAATTATTGATGCCAATATTATCACTTATTGATCCTTGGACCTCTTCACCTAGTATTCTAGAAATGTACTCATTTATTGACCACGCCATTATTGAAAGTGAAATATGACATTGCTCTTTTTCATCCTTTTCATTCAAATTGCACTAGATTCCAAGAGAGGTGTTTGTAAAAGGATGACAAGGACCATACAAGGAGTTCTTCATGTTTGAAACACCCAATTACGTTCTTAAAATTAGTTATTCAATGAAATTTGATTCCATCTTGCTTCACAATGGGTCCATATGACAGCGTGACAGATGTAAAAATTTCATTCGAGTTAAGGGAATTGTAATAGAATTCACTTCTTTATGTCACTTTCCTTTATACCAAAATCTACTTCCAGGGTCATCCATTTTTCCTAGGAACATGTAGCTTTTTCAAGCTTGAACAAGGACATCTCATACAATGTATGTTCTATAAGATCCAATACTAAGGAATGAGATAATTCATCATATGGGTTATTAGACTGATACTTAATCAAATATTTACATCGAAGAAAAGCTTTCATTTTGACAGTTCCTAAAATTTAAATTTTTTACTAATAACTTTTGGAAGTGTTACTAGATCTATCTTGATCCATTCATCCTCGAATTATTCTACTCCATATACTTGTGTTTTAGATGCCCCAACAATGGTGAGAACCTATATGAGCCCTTCAAAATACTTTGGCTCTTCCCTTCAATTTATTTTCTCAATTTTCTTCAGTCTTTCTTTATGACCCATGATTATCATCTTTATTTTCTCTTCTTTCCTTATGTTGTGAACCTTGTAAAAATGAACATTGCACACACTTTATTATCTTTAAAACTAAACATTTTAACCTTCACTTTAATGGTGGCTCCCAACATCTACTAGAAACTTTGCTAAAGTCTTCTATGTAGATTATCATGGAGGCTCATGGCTACAGTGTCATATCCCTAATTAAAATTTTGACATGGAAATTCACAATTTTGCAATTTTGGCAATCAGAGGCATAGTGTAGGGACAATGTATATCCATGTTGGTGGACAATGGGGAACCCAAAATTTTATTGATGCATAGTTTGTGGAGTGTAGAGGCATTCAGATATTGAGAAAGCTATATAGGAGTTGTTGAGGTTGGGGCATATCAGGTGTAACTTGAGTGCTTTCACTTCTTATGTAGTGTTGGTGAAGAAGAAGGATGGTCTAACAATCCCTGCTTAAAAGTTCATGTAATAAAAGTTAATAAAGGAAAAATAAGACCATGGCTAAGGTACACTTATTCGAAGTTGAATGTTGGGAAAACATATCCTAGTGAGGCATCACTCGATGTGTTTATGGATAAGGTAAATTGGCAAAGGAAATGGATAACACATTAAAAAGGAAGTAAGCATTTTTGTTGCATTTATTTATGAAAATAATGGAAATTATGCGAAAATGAAGGTGAGAGGTCATAGATTGTATGTAAGGAGGAAAATAATGGAAGTCGAAGAAATTAGAGGTGCCATTAATCAAAAGGCTTATGAGGATTAGTTGGGAATATTTTGGCTCAAGTTTTAGGCTGAAGATTTTTCTCAAGATTAGTAAATGTAACCTTTTATCAGTTTAGTTTTGGAGCTCTCTCATTATTTTCTCTCTCACTCTTATACACTTAAAGTTTTCTTGGAGCATTTTAGCTTTGGAGGAAGGAAGGGAAAAGAAATAAAAGGAAGGAGAAGGAAAATAAAAAAAAATCAAAGAGAAAGCAAGGAACAACAGGATCAAGCAACTTCAATATCAATACTTATGTGTAATATATTGCATGTGTGGTTCCTAGCTACTTTGAAATGCATGGATTTCCATGTTGGTATATGGCTCTGTTGTTGTGGGTGGCATGACTTTGTCAAGTTATGACACTTGTTTTTCAACCTTGCCTTAACTTTTTCCAGATAGCCATGGTGTGATGGATTGTTTTCTCCATTTTTATCTTTACAATTTCTCGATGGTTTCAAAATTTTGGGTGGAGGTGGCCTTATGAAAATTCCCAAAGGCCTATGAATGCCTTGAACGATTTTGGTGGGATACATAGTAAAGCCTGAGGGTGGAGTCTCAGTTAGGGCCTAGTGAACCAGTGCGGATTGCCATAAATCCCAGAGACAAATGTCATGTTTTATGCCCTAGTGATCCATTGTGGATTGTAGTAAAGCCTAAGAGATAAGTGATGGATTCTAGAGGAATTCCAAGATCAGTTTTGTTCTATGATCTCGGTGTCATTTTTGGTGAGATGACGATTTAGTGAGGGTGGAGGTGGTTTAACCTCTGGAATCCCTCGGTTGTTTTTGGATTGGTTTATCCATGATATCCCACATTCATGCTTGGGATATGGCACAAAGGTGACTGGATGAAACATAGATTTAGTTCAGCCATATCTATGGTCTGGTGGTACATGGAAGTCCTGAACCTGGTTAGATCTTGCCTATGTTTATTAAAAGTAAAGTTCTCTTACTTTTGTACTTGCTATTATGTGGCCCTAATGGTTTTCATCTCATTATTATTTACATGGCTTAATTCCGATTATAAGCATGGTTATACGAATGGTTATAGTAACGGTTATTTCAAGTATCTACTTGTAACAGAAAGGATAATGGATGAAAGACTTAATTGATGATGTCAAAACAGCTAAGGCAAGAGGGTGTGATCCTTCTTGTCAAGTCTCATATGCTTTATGAGTCATTTATGCTCTATCTTGTATTCATTTCCTGTAGATTGCTATATGTTGTAGTAGGGTATGTCATACCATTGCATGAAACATTGAAACCCTAGATGTAATGGAAGATTTTATATAAGGCTTGATGAATTAGTCTAGGGTTTTATAACAAAGTCCCTAACAAGATATTAAAGAGTATGTGTCTCTTGTTTGCGTATCTTTATATATAGATTATATATATATATATATATATATATATATATATATATAATATATATATATATATATATATATAGATATATATATATATATATATATATTATATATATATATATATATATTATATATATATATATATATATGTATATGTAAAGTTGATATGCTTCCATGATTCTAATATGGCCAACTTCATGCTTCTATAGTTTCGGTTGTACTTGTTATCCAAATTGTGTAGGTAAACAATCTTAAAGATAGTGAAGATGTTCATAAAATAAAGTTGATGTGATAAGCATGATGTTAATAGTGATGGTAATGATAACTTTGATGAGATTGTTGGAAGACATGAAAAAAATTTTGTTGTCCAAAATAAGAAGCTAATCTCCATAGATTAAGAGGGAGCCTGAATAAAAGAAATCTCCCTAAAATTTAAAGGGAGCCTAGAAATTTCCTTAGTTAAGAGGGAAAGCATAGAATAGTCTTGATTGGAGAATGAATTTTAAGGATATGTTTGTACAGGTAAAGAAGGAAAGGAAATTAAATGATTGAGTAATCTTCTGGCAATATTCCATTGATAGTCCTACGGTGTTGAGAAGTAATATTTGTTGTCTAAAAGACCCCAAAGGTTTGTATTTGATTATGTACATGTGAAAGTATATTATTGATTGGGGTTGTATTTTCAGAGGTAAATCTCGTGAAGATTTCAATAGCATGTTGGGATCAAGGAGTGTTGAGGCTTTATGAGTGAATTATTTCCTCGGAGGACATTTATTCGACAATTTTTGTTGATGTCTCTCTCCCAAAATTGGAAATTTGGTGTTGGTGATAGAACTCTGACCTCGGATACACAACTTGATACTTGGGTGATGGTTAACAAATAAGCTTGATGGTACCTAGAGAGGTTGAAAGTTTGAGTCCATCTTAGTCCAACTTAGATTTTCGTGGTTAAGAATCTAGTCCATGGAATTGCAGTGCCTAAACTATTGAGGGACACATGGACAAATTACCCTAGTTAGGAAGATATTCCATGGTGTTGCGCTCCCTAAAATTATTCATGATTCGTATAGTTGAGATTTTCCCTATACTTATATATGATGAATACCTCTTTAGTTAAGAGGAAGTGTTGGAAAATGTAGCTAGGTCTGGTCTTCATTAATGTATTTGAGTCATCATGTAATGTACTTGTTAAAAGTATAAAGAAAATAACAATAATAATAATAATAATTATTATTATTATTATTATTATCATTATTATTATTATTATTATTATTATGACTTATTAAACCATGGGTTTCAAGCTTGGGTCATCATGTTTTCAGTTAACGTCCCCATTGAAGACTTTTAGGATTTATTTTGAGTTAACAGAGACAACATACTTTTAAAGACACCCTTCTTGGGTTTTTGAATCATATGAAAAGGCTTAGTATTGAGTCAAAAATGAAATGCGTCTCCTTCACACCAAGTCGGCCTTAAGCTGATCAAGTCGATGTCAAAGAGGGATATTCTACCTCACCTAAAGGATATAAAATAATAAGCTTGAATTCATTTAGAAGGTATCAACTCAAGCAAGTTCGATATGCTTTTGAAAGTTGGAAAAATTGTGAAGTGAAGGAAGGAAGCTAAAGAAGTGTGACTTTGGTCAAAGTGAAGAAATAAAGGAAAATTGAAACTGTGGTGTAGCTCTCTCTCTCCCTTGTGCCTTAGGTTGGAATATTGAAGTTCTCTTGTTGATGCCACTATAAATCTTTATATATTGCTAGAATAAGTATAGGTGGAAGGAGCTATTTTTGGCTGATGTTGCCTGAGGAAATTGTATTTGGCCAAGATGAAAGCTCCTAAGTCAATTTCAAAGTCTCCAAAGTAAGGTCAAAGTTATTAGGTCCAAGAAAGTGCTGCATAGTGCTTCTACTACTATTGTTGCTACCAAGTCAAGAAGGATCATCTGGAATGAAAGAAGAAGGATGACTTGGTCTGGAGGAAAGTTTGTGTCAATGTCTAGAGTCTTGGAATATATCAAAAAAATATTGATGGAAGAATTGCTGACTAGGTTTTCCCCTAGAGAGGATTTATTCCTTGGTTGTGTGCCTATATTTGGTGTTCATTGATTTATGTGATATTTCTTTGGTAATTTCTCGTTGAACTAAAAGAAAGAAGATATAAAGACATCTAATAAGAAATCAAGAACATCACAAGTAATTATCAAATATAAGAAAATATTTATGCCTTTCTAATTTTCTAAGAAGTACCACTAGAACTGGGTGAGGGAGCAGGAAATCTGCAAGAGCACTTTTCAATAACACTATGGACACTTTCATTTCTTGGTGATGCCCTTTAGGCTAACCAACACACAAGCCACATTTGAGTCTTGCATGAACCATGTGTTCCACAAGTAGATATGATAATGTGTCTTAGTATCCTTGATGATATATTCATATATAGTAGGACTTGGGAGGAGCAAGTCCAACACTTGGAGGAGGTCCCGCACATCCTAGACGAGCAACAACTATATGAAAAAATGTCCAAGTGTGATTTCACATTGAGGGAGATGTTATATCATGGGAATGTGATTGAGGAGGATGGAGTACAAGTGCAATAGGAGTATATTAGGGCCATGCTGGACTGGACTATGCCAAAAAATGTGACAGAGTTGAGGTGGTTCATGGGCATTTGTACATATTACAAGAGGTTCGTGAAGTGGATTTCCCTGTTAGCAGCACCCCTTATGGATTTGACAAAGAAATGGACTTATGAGTAAACTGATGTGGCATAGGAGGATTTTGATCTCCTCGAGAGGGTGATGAGTAGTTTTCATGTTTTGGTCCTTCAATATTTTTCACACCCACATTTCTTAGATTATGATGCATCAAAGGAGGGCATTGGAGTATTTGTTTTATAGGAAGGTCATCCCATAGTATTTGAGAGCTGAAAAATTCAGCCACATGAGAGTTTGTATCCCATATATGATAAAGAGATATTAATAGTTATGCATGCGTTGGCTAAGTTTTAACAGTACTTATTGGGAAATAGGTTCAAGGTTAAGGTTGATCCCAAAAATCTTCGATTTTTCTTGGAGTAGAAAAACCTGGAAGAGAGAACATAAATGGGTCAGTAAGATCCAAGCATATGATTTGGGGATTGAGTATGTGAAGGGAAAGCAAAAAATAATAGTTGATGCATTATCACAAAGGCTTGCGACACTCTCTTTGATACATATCACATAGGATTGGAAGGAAAAACTTTTTGTGGAGTACTCTAATGATTGGAAGGAATGTGAGATCTTGGATGGTACTCATGGGAATGATAGGTATTGGGTGATGATTTCATCTACTGCAAAAATAGGATTATTTGGTGTGAAGATCACAATTGAGGGAGGATATCCTACACACAAATTATGAGTCACCTTTGGCAGGGCATCAGGGACTGTACAATACGTACAGGGACATTAGGTAGTGTTTCACTTGCAAGGTTCTTAAGGAGGATGTTCTAAGGCATGTCAAGGAGTATGATGCATGCGAAAGGAAAAAGGGAGGGCACAAACATCCCATTGGGTTACTACAACCTCTTAATATTCCTGAGAGAAAGTGGGAGAGTATATTGATGGAATTTATGAAATATTGTCAACAGTACAGGGGAGAGATTTAATCTATGTGGTTGTTGAAAGAATGATGAAGTTTACACACTTTTTCACTATTCTAGCTCATTATTCAGTATCATAGATGGTTGAATTGTTTTTTCGAGAGGTGTCTAGGTTGCACGAGCTTCATAAGATGATTTGAAGTGATAGGGATACCATATTTATAGGGGGATTTTGGCTTGAGTTATTTCACCTTGTGGGAATGAAGCCAACTACCAACACTAGCTACCACCCATAGACAGATGGGTAGACAGAGATCGTAAATAAGTGGCTTGAGGGATATATTCACAAGTATGTGACTAGACAACAAAGAGTGCAGGTGAAGTGACTACACCTTGGGGAGTATTTCTATAACACAACATACCATATGTCCATAGGTATCATACCCTTTCATTTTTTATATGGCTCTGATCCAATGACTTTTCCCAATATGGGTTTTGGAGATAACAGAGCTCTAGGGGAAAAATATTGTATACATGAGAGCTAAGATATCCTTAGAGCACTTGAGGATAAGTTATAGATGGCATGTAACCAACAGAAGCTATATGTATACAAAGGAATAGTAGAGTCACATTTTTAGGTGTGAGATTTGGTTTTCCTAAGATTGCATCCATAAAAGCTATACAAACTGAAGTAGAAGGGAGATGAAAAGCTTCAAACTTTTTTTCTATGGCCCATACAGGGTGATGTGATGAGGGGGAGATGTATATTATGAGTTGGAGATTCCACTAGGAATCAACGTACATAATGTATTCAATGTCACCTTCTTGAAAAATGCATTGGGATAATGAATAATGACTAGCACTGATTTACCACCATTAGATGATGAGGGGCATTTTATTTGACACTAGAGGCCATATTACAAGAGAGGAAAAGGAAGCTAAGAAGTAGGACCAATAGAGAATTCCTTGTGAAGTGGAAGGATTTTCCTCAAGAGTATGCCACTTGGAATGGAGAATAGATTTTGTAGCATCCATCACTACAATTGCTTAAGAATAAGCAATATTTGGGAGAGGAGGACTGTCATATCCCCATTTAAAATTTTCACATGGAAATTCCCAAATTTGCAATCTTGGAAATTAGTATATATATTTAGCTAAATAGAGTTAGGAGAAATAATTTTTGGATATATTCAATAAATTTTGGAGAAAAGTCAATGGTTGGGAGTGAGGAAAAGAACAAGAAAAAATTAAGGTGGGGAGTTACCAAGCATGGAAATTGAACCATGGGAAGGATCAAACCATGGTATGGGAATAATCGAACCATGGTATGAGAAATTAAAATAAAAAATAAAAGGAAGGTTGGAGACTCATTTTGATTATTCTATTTTGGCATTTAATTTTAGAATTGGAGAGTTTTCTTCAGCTGCTCAGCTAAGTCAACCAGTGTTGTTTAGAAAAAGGAATTACCATGTGAAATTCCACATTCATTTCAGAGAACTTTGAGTGTCTCACTAGTGAGGTAATTTGGGGTGTCCAATTCAAGATTACCACAAAGATACTTTAAATATATTCACTCAATTTACCACTCCTTAGGCACATAGACAATTCAAGTTACTAATTTGAGGATCAACTATTTCGGGCTAGAGTTCCAAATATTTTGGAGGGGTTAAGGAGAAGTGTTTTGTTGGGCATTGGAGCTCATATTGACTGGAAGTTTGAGGAAGTAATTATGTTGGGATTTGGAGGAGCTTTCGTTTAGGGAAGTTGTGCATTATTACAACAGTTCAAATTTTGTAGCTCACTAGCAAACTGTGAAGGTCTACATGTTGAATTTGGGGATTCAATGATTGGTCGACTAAACTTGAGATTTTTTTGGGTTTTTTTGGTTTGGTGAGAGTTGAATCAAGTTAAAACTACAAAAAATTTTGGGTGATATTCATGCCTGAAATCCTCATACTTATAGTAGGGAAAATTGTTGGTTTATCTTGGATTTTTACACTATTTTGGCTTATCTAGGTCAACTGAAATTAGATCAAAATATTTATGAGTTTTATTGCTTGGGGTGGGAGGAGCCTCTCTCTAATTTTTTAGAATTTTTAGAGAAAATGTAATTTCATAAATGAAAATTCACCTCCAACAACAACAACATAATTTTTCGTGTAGTGCATTAGGACAAATTGAGCCAGAGTGAGTTGGATTTTTGCTTAGATATTCACCTAGGTGTTGCATGCCAACATCAGCAAGCCTAGGTTCTATATTTCTAATTTATTGTACTGAGGTGCAAAGAATTTTTAATAATATGGATGAGATTTTTTTTTGTTATTATATGGTTTATTGATCTATTTCTGCTAGTGTAAACAATTGTGCTTGCATGGTTGTATTTTCTCACTATAGATTAGTTCCTATTTTGGTATTCATTGTATTTCCTAGTTTTTGATATTACATACAAATTAAGGTGGAGACTCTTTATTTGGTCATTGGTGGTGGCTCTTTCCTCTTGATATGGTGGTGGATCTACATGCTACTCACTCTAATCTTTTAGTAGTTGGGTTTACGAACTCCCAATGTGCTCTAGTTTCTAGTTACGGACCAATGGATGAAATTTTCCATTTGTGGGCTACTCACAATAGCCAAGGCTGTTAGTGGAAGTAGCTCATGACTTTCTTAACTCCTTTGGTTCTTTTAAACCTTACTAAACCTAGCTCTGATAGCACTTGTTATTTAGAGGTAGAGATAAACATGCGAACATAAGACAAATAACTACACGAGATTCTGCTTGAGTAAAGAAGTTTTATTCAGTAACAGTTATCTCATATACATCCACCGAGTTGCTGATATTCTCTCTTCTTACTTCAGATTACAATGACACAACCATGAGTATATAAGCACCAAAATTTCTATATATGGAATCATGCAAACTATAACTTTGTCTTCCTCATGCAAACTATGGTTTGACACTTTAACTAAACTTTTCCAACTTCACTTTAACATAAATCAATAATTTTTTTCCTTAACTTAGCTTTTCTTGAAAAGGCATTAACTTTTTAACCTTGAGTCACTTGACTTCTAATATTATACTTAACTTTCTTTCCTTCGCTTAACTTAACTCTTCATACATTGCATCCATACAAGAGTACTTACTATTTCTATCAAGTGAAACACTTTTTATCTATGAAAAGGTTGTGATAGATGGTAGTAAATAAAATAGGAAATTTGGGGATAATCTTGTATGAAATGTGTGCTCTTAAATATTTAAAATTGATAATGGGAGTAGAGTTCACTTGGTTGTAACACATCTAAATATTTGACAACCGTTAGGCTAGTTGGGTTGTTGATTCTATAAGATTACTTTCATACATGTCATTTGCATATTTGTTAAGGAATAATTGTATTGAATGATTATCTACATAATTCAATAGGTGTTAAACTTATGAATTTTAATAATCATGAAATATAAAAAGTGAGGTGTAGTATGGAATCACATAGTTTCATATTAATAAAATCGATCAGATGAAATGAGTGACAGTGCACCACAAACCTATAGTGATGGGCCATCACGGTGCGCTAAGTCAACCATCGATGTGGGTGAATATAGGGGCATGAGAATCGATCTTTAGGTTAAATCAAAGTTTATGCTAGAGGTACTCTTTCAATGATAGACAAGTTGTTTCTAATCACATTAACAAAGATCAAGTGGACAAAAGAGGAATTGATTTCTCAGAATTTGTTATAGATATATTTGGGCACTGCAACCCCAACTTCATATGTCCATAAAACAAGGGCTTATAAGCCCCTAAAAGTGTTGTTTCATACCCTAAAGGAATAAGGTCAGCTGATTACATCATCTCCCAGAAGTTCTCCTCGAAAAACTACTTAGAACTAGTCAAAACTGGACCATGCAGGCTGCTCAGTGCTAATGGTGCAATGCATCTCACCTACTACATGCAGAAAGTGCAATGCATACTGAAAATCCCTTCTGTAGGGTGCGATGAGCGAGAGCATACAAATGGTAGAGGCAGTTGGCTAGGTGGAAACCGAAAGAATCTTCTAGAAACTGCTCATTTGACACTTGCCTCTCTCAATTCGCCTAGGGATGAGTAAGATATCATGAAATCTCCAAGTGGAACTAAGAACTATCAGAGAAATGACACTAACCAAAATCCCAAAAGTTGATTCGCACACCTGCAAATATCTATATATAGATCCATCATCCTAGAGATCCAGAGGCTGGAATTTTGTATCATATAAGGAAGTGATGTTGGTTTCTCTGTGCAACATCATAGTGTTGGGTGATCTAGATTTTCATGAGGTGAAGAGGACTTTCATGCTCGGAGGATGGAATTGGGTCACATCAAAGGGTTGTAATCATTTCTTCTACTACTTCTATCAATAAAGTTATTTGACATTTCCTCCATATTCTTGTATATCTCTGAATCTTGTATTGATATATGCATTTGTATGGTTAATATATATCTAATCCTATATTGTTTATGGTTATAGATCTCTATGCTTTGATGGTATTATGCTTCTTTGACTCTACAGGTGTTCTTTGAAGTGGGACAAGTAAGGAAAGAGTGGAAAAGCTCTGTCAAAGGGGAGATGAAACAAGCAAGGAGCCAAATGAAAGACTGAGGTTTGTACTCTCTACTTCTCTCTCATCTATTTCTCATAAAGGAAAACACAAGTTACTTTAGTTTGTTTGTTTCTAAGATAGCTACCCATCTTAGTGGGACTAGCAGATCTGAATGGACACTAGTTTTCCCGATAACAAAATGGCGACTCCACTGGGGATCGAATAGCTTGTTTGCTTGTTTCTGTTTGTTTGCTTTATAAACTACAAACATAGCATGAAGTTAAGCTAGTTAGCCTTCAAACTGCTTTTGCTATGCAACTACAAATTAGATCAACGCTGCTTTAGTCAATCTTCGGGTTAGTTTATGGACTAAACATCTGACTTGCAAACATCCTAAGTGCCCTGGTGACAGCTCAAGTAACCTCATTAGATCAACCCCTATGCTTTGTGTTTACTACCTATCATTAGCTCAATATAAATCCCTGACCTAAGCTGTAAACTTTGAGCAAAAACCAAGCCTAGTCTCATCCCTGGACCATCACATTGTCTCTCATTAGCAGTCTGGATGCATCACACCTCCCATGTGCTACAGGTGAGATGCATCCCTTTTCCCTATGTTACAGGTGCGATGATTAGATGAGACTATTTCTGCCTTAAGATTTTGGTTTTTTCTTCATTGTCTTCAGCTTTATTCAGTACTTTTTCTATCTATGATCAGTATATCACTGTTGAAAGTCCCTTCCTTTGCACTATTCAGCCTCCATTGTTCAAAGAATTGTGAATTTTTTTATGTATTTTTCGTCATTTACAATTCTCCTTTGCAAACAATAGCTTAATCGAATTGTCGTCTTTTGATTTGTAAGTGTCACAAGTGCCATTTTTAGTCAAAGAAAAGAGTCTCCTTATTTTTGATAGTCAATTACACATTTTCCATTGTATTTGATTTGAATTAATAGTATTTCAAGTGTTGAAAGCAGTTTTCAATTTGAAATTGCAAATTGTCGTCTTAGTCTTCCTTTCATTTTTTGAAAAGAAAATTGTTATTACTGTCGCCTTGAAAGAAAATAGTTTAGATCTGTACTTAGCATTCTTTTTGTCATTCACACATTAAGAACGTGAAAAACAAACTCATGCATATGCATTTGCATTTAGAATATGTGCGAAAATTGATTTAGGACAGTGCATCTTTGTGTGTGCTCTTTGCTCTACATTGAAAGAATCTTGCTTCTCTTTCCTTAGTAGCTAGGATTTTCATTGCAAAAAGAAAATAAACGATTGTTTATCATCTTAGGTTGCATATTTAGGAATTGTATACCTACATCATGTAGTGAACCTTAAAGGAAAACTTCTTAATAAAGATCAACTGTAAAATAAATTTCAATGAACATAAAAACGCTTTGGAACCTAATGCACAACATTTAGAAGTCTAGGCTAGAGACATATTCCGGCGTCGTAAAGCCTAGTAACTATTGCTTTCATCGTAGGTTGGGTGCTTCCTCCTCTTTGAGAGGAAAAGTGCCAGTACGGACTTGTTCTCCCATGTACCGTCGAGTATATATTGGGAGATGACAATAGGCAATATCCTTTATCATTAGGAAGCTGTGTCTGCTTCCTATCGATCACAACGCACTGAACACAACATTCAGGAAGATTGACTGTCATACCATAAAAGTATTCTGCAGTTCTAGGATTGGTTTGATATTCCCTCTGTCTAGATTTGCAGAGTGGTCACTTTCATTCCTTTTGAGAGTCCTTAAAAGAAAAGGTCCATTTGAGCACTTGTCACTTCAGGCTCATTAAAAATTGAAGGCGACTAGAGTCATCTTTAGCTTTTTATCGACTCTTAAAAATTGAAAAAGAAAATTGTGTCAAAGCGTCATAAAATTTATTTTAATCGAAATATCATCAGTGTTCCATTGTTGGTCTTAGGTGGAGAAAATGGGGTCCACCAATCAAGGATTTCCCCTTGGGGGGAATCCTAGTCTGTTCTCCTCTTGGGGAGATGTTGGTGCACCTCATATGGCCACATTGTCCCTTCCAAGACTGACAATTGGCCTGCCAATACAGATTTTCTCAACCTTTGTTGTTCAAAACACCATGATTCCTTAGCAATCAAATTAGCAACCAGATGATACTAGAGTTAGCCCCCAACCTTCTACTTCATTTGTTTCTCCCTCTCATTCTTCCTCTTTCCTTGGTGAAGCTAGTAAAACTAAAAACCAAGTAACTAAGAAGAAGAAGAAAGGAAAGGAGAAGAAGAAGAAGACACCAATGATACAATGGGGCAACCATGCATTGTCCGATGAAAATACACACACCGCACCGTCCAAACCTAAATCTCCATGTGTCATTTGCAAGGGATACCTCTATCATCGAGACTTTCCTTGCATCCTACGGATCTTAAGGGACTGGTCTCCTCACTTGCAGAATCCGGTGTCCTTAACCTCTGACAATCATGTTGAAAGTACACCGTCAACTAGTGAAATGAAGTCAATGGCCAAAAAGGAAGATCTAAAATTCCATGTAGGCTGTGTGAAGGCAATCATGCCATCCACCGTTGTCCCTTCCTAGACTAAGCTAAAAGAGACTTGGATAACTGTCCTACTTCACCGCTACAGATTCCTCCTGGATACAAGAAACTCTTGCCGAGTCCATCACTATTTGAAAATATGACTGACACACCTCTGTGGTTAGTTGAAGCATATATCATTGAAGATAAACCCTTTGACTCCACACAACACCAAATCAACAGGTCGAGATGGCAGTTGGCCCTTTAGAAGGTCTACCTTCAGATGATATAGTCACCAAAGAGACTGAGAACAACATTGTTCAAATTCTTTTCATCAACACAGAATCCGATGAACATGGGGGCAGTATACCCATTCATTTATCACAGGAACGAAGTTCATCAGAGATTTACCCTGTCGTTTGTTCGGTCCCTCCTCCAAGTAATCCAGTCATTTCCTTCGATTGGAATCTATTAGGTAGACACCATCTACCATATAATGTACCATCCCGAATCTAGTACAATCTTACAGAATGATCATGGTCGGTACTATCATAGATTAAGGGGCTTATGTGAGTATCCTTTCCTCATCTGCTTGAAAAGCACTTGGTTTTCCATCGCTACTACCTAAGATTTAAAATCTGATAGGCTTCAACAAAGGAACCAGTCGACTGTTAGGGATCCTTCCAACTTTGCCTATTACTTTGAGAAGGAAAACTGTTTATCTAAATGTAATGGTAGTCCAAGGACCTTTAGATTATGATCTACTCCTTGGGCATGACTACATTTATAGTATGGGAGCTATTGTCTCCTCACTCTTTCGAGTGATATGTTTCCCGCATGAAGGCAAAGTGA
Organism: Pinus taeda; assembly: GCA_000404065.3. NCBI lineage: Eukaryota > Viridiplantae > Streptophyta > Pinopsida > Pinales > Pinaceae > Pinus > Pinus taeda. The sequence continues at coordinate 29,941 of APFE030790933.1, forward strand.
TCCAGCTCATAGACCAGCTTTCATTCCCTAGTTCAAACATAGCTAATAGTCAAGTTCCATCCCTAACTAGTCTCTTTTCATAAGGAATGTCTCATCAATCTCCAGTCAATCCACCTGATGAGCGCGAGTGATTCGGTGAATGTGACTAAACCCTGGAGGTATGCGCCCTAGTCTGCTTCACCAGGAAAACCCCAGTTATAAGGTAGGTTCCCACATAGGAATATGATTAGTCTGACACACCCGTCCGTTTAGGAAAATTTGATTAGACTGGAATAGCATTCCCTCGTCAAAGGTTAGGTGATTGGAACTAGAATCATCTTCGTCCATTTTGATGGACAAAGCCAAGGAAGTGTTTTTTCTACTACATGGGTGGAACAATCTTGCTAATGCGAGAACTTCTGTATGGTAACCTGGAAAGTCTACTTATTTATACCCAGGGGAGCGCAAACCTTTTTGCATGCAAGTGAAAAGTGACCATTTATTTTCTTAGTTTGTAGGTTCTTAACCCTTTAAACTTGTAGGTTGGTCATTCCTATCTTGCATAAGAAGAGGCTACAGAGCAAAGTTTCGAATGGGGCAAGCTCCCTAAAAAATGAACCTATCAATGAGACATCCTTATTATATGACTATCACCAGTAGGTTTACGTGAAGTTCAAGCTCATTAAAAAATAAACCTAGCAATGAGAATATGTTCCCCCAGAGTTTAAGCTCATTAAAAAATGAAACCATCCTTCAGTAAATCATTGTAATCGCATAATCAACAGCTTTTGAGCCTTGGTTGTGTTCTTACGATCACCTTCACTTTAGCCAATCATAAGCCTCCATTTGATTGTTTACCTCTTTTGAGGAACAACTACGAAGCGTGATTCTATTAGCCATCTTCTTTACACTGCCATGATTGAAAAGTTCCAAATCTTACCTAGAACTAGATGCTATCTAAAAACATCATTTGTTCCTCAAAAAATGAGTCTCCTTTAAGTTCTTTTCATCTGACTCATAAAATATGAAAAGATTTCCAAGAAATTGCCCTCTCCAGCTCGTTAAAGTGATTGGAAGTCCCATCCCTTCTATAGATTTTAATCTTTTTGGACCTAAGGGATCATTACACAAAAAAATCGAGTTCTTATCTTGTTCAAGTCGTTAAAACTATCAAAAATTCATCCCTTTTGTATTATTTTATACATTTTTCGACTTAAGGGATTATAATCCGAAAAAGAATTACTAGACTTTCCTTTCCGTCTCTTTTTAGACTCTCTAAAATTGAAAAGGACTGAGTTATCTTTTTTGGTTAAACATGTTAAACAATAGCAAAAAACTTGTCCATGCAGACAAGAGTGAGTTTCACTGTCACTAGGCTCACTAAAAAATAGCAACAATTTTGCCCGAAGGGAAAATTATAGAACAAGCATATTTTATCCTCCTCAAGCTTGATAAAAAAAAAGAGGTACTGGTCAACAATGAATGGGGAAAAATTGGGAAGAAAACTTGAAGAAACTTTATTGGTAGTAGGTCACTCTTGAACATGACACTCTCACTACATCACCTTGATTGAGTTAGGTTGGGTTATTCCATTCACCGGTCATATCACCATTGGTCCTTCGTACCACCCACTTTTGGGGTTAACGCTACCAATCCATCTCAGTGTTGCCGATATGTTCAAGAGAAGTCGCTTAGAGAATTCACCAACCCAGCTTACATTTGATCTGCTACAATACCTTCACGCTTCATTCTTTCATGACCGCCACCCTGAACCTTGTATCATCAGATTGTTTTTACCTCCACAAAAATCATTTGCTCCGTTTTGTGTTGTAGATGTGGGATTCATTAAGGCAACTTCTTGTTGACTTCATCTCATTATCCAAGAATATGACTTAGGAACAACCCTTTTAGTACTTTGAAGCTTGCATGCCTCAAAGGCAAGTTCTCACTTCCTGCGACAGGTTTACAACAATGGCCTTTGATCGGGAGATTCTGCATTGTGTTTGACATCGACTCATGTATTCGCACCATGTGAATTGTACTTCCATACCTTGAGGGTCATTATCATTATCAGTGATTCCTCTCATGCATGTTAACAACTTACATCATTGGCTGGTAATCAAGCAATGTCTTTCCATGTTCGATGTCAGAACATCCTTTCACATGGATTGACTTATACTTCGGGCAAAGATTGAACGAGTTTGAAGACCCCGGATCTAGTTTCATCCATCCGGGTTGTGATATATTCAAGAAAATAAAGACATCAAATGTACATCATAGCCGCACAGATAATCATCCAAGCTAAGGGATGATGGCTCTACAAGAATCATCAGTCTGCCACATAGAGAGTTGTCTGTCCTATGTAAATGAAAATGAATTTATAAAGCTGAGCATGGGAATGCCTGCCTCATTGAGATCATGAAAATATTATGAAGATAATGTATTGTATTGTATCTTATTATAGGTCACCTTCCGATTCGAAAAAGCTTGGATCCTAATGATAAAACATTTCACCTAACATCAAAATATTTACAACCTCATGCTTTAGGGGGCAATTGTTATAGACATATTTGGGCACTGCAACCCTAATCTCATATGTCCACAAACTAAGGGCTTCTAAGCCCCTAAAAGTGTTGTTTCATACCCTAAAGCAACAAGGTCAAGTGATTACATCATCTTTGAGAATTTCTCCCTGAAACACTACTCAGAATTGGTCAAAATTGGACCATATAGACTGCTCAATGCTAAGGGTGAAATGCATCTCACCTAATACATGTAGAAAGTGTGATGCATACTAAAAATCCCTTTTGTAGTGTGCGATGAGCGAGAGCAGAAAAATGGCAAAGGCAGTTGGCTAGGTGGAAACCCAGAGAATCTTTTAGAAACTGCTCATTTAACACTTGCCTCTCTAAATTCGTCCAGGGATGAGTAAGAGATCATGAAATCTCCAAGTGAAACCAAGAACTGTCAGAAAAATGACACTAATGAAAATCCCAAAGGCTCACTCACCCACCTGCAAATATTTATATATGGATCCCTCATCCTAGAGATCCAGAGACTAGAATTTTGTATCTTGTAAGGAAGTGCTATTGGTTTCTCTGTGGAACATCATAGTGTTGGGTGATCTAGATTTTCATGAGGTGAATAGGGCTTTCATGCTGGGAGGATTGCACTGGGTCAGATCAATGGGTTGTAATCCTTTCTTCTACTACTTCTATCAATAAAGCTATTTGACTCTTCCTCCACATTATTATATATCTTTGAGTCTTGTATTGATAATGCATTTGTATGTTTAATATATATCTGATCCTATATTGTTTATGATTATAGAGCTTTATGCTTTGATGGTATTGTGCTGCTTTGACTCTACAGGTGTTCTTTGAAGTGGAACAAGTAAGGAAAGAGTGAGAAAGCTCTTTCAAAGCGGAGAGGAAACAAGCAAGGAGCCAAATGAAAGACTGAGGTTGGTACTCTCTGCTTCTCTCTCATCTATTTCTCATAAAGGAAAACAAAAGTGACTTTAATTTGTTTGTTTCTAAGATAGCTACCTGTCTTAGTGGGACTAGTAGCTCGGAATGGACACTAGTTTTCCCGATAACAAAATTCTTCCCAGGAAAACTTGTCGCATTATTCAGAGTTGGTTAACACCACAAAACGAATATCCAAATAAATGGTTGTATTTATATAAGATAACGTGAATGGTAAGTAAAATAGCATACTCAGTATAGGTGCGAGACAATAGTAGCAGGCAAGATGGAAAACTTAGAGTGCACTGTCAGAGTAAAATTTACAAGTGTTAGATAATATTGTCTTAAATTGATATAGTCTTGTATTATTTTTTAAGTATCTTAAATGGGGTTCATCTTAATTGCCATTGCCTTAAGTGGTAATTGTCTTAAGTGAACATTGTCATAAATATAAAGTTTTGTCTTAAAATATTTTTATCTAAAACTGTTTTTTTCTTAAATATAAAGTTGTCTTAAACTATTTTTGTCTTAAATTATTTTTGTCTCAAATTGTTTTTGTATTAAATATAAAGTTATGTATTAAAATATGTTTGTCTCAAATTGCTTTTGTCTTAAATTTTATATTTAAGACAAATCAATTTATATTAAATCTAATGTAAAATAACTAAAATAAAAAGTGCATTTTTAAGACAAAATATTTCATTTGTCGTAAAAAAAATGTCTTAAAAGTTTAACTCATGTAGTAGTGATGTTGGCCTCATGGTGTTGGACTTGATGTCAATTTATGATCTCTACCTAAGAAGCCAATTAATTTCATGAGATTGTTTTAGCATTGATGTCAACATGTTAGGAGGAGTTTTCATGATGATTAAACTCTTCTCATGGTGTTTATAAGGTTGTCCTAGGATCTACAGGTTTTGGAGATGCTTACAAAGGATACTTAACAAATTGTGGATGTGCTGGAGCAATTTGCAAGAGATTTTAGGAAAGAAAGAGAGTAATGTAGTTGAGAAGAGGAAAACCTATGTTATAACTCACACTATTGGGCTTGTAACCTGTGCTATAAAACACTTCATGATTGCGAAAGGTGTGTTACTCCCTGTGAGTGGAATTTCCCACATTGTGTGCAAGCCCTAATCAATTTCAAGGGAATTTACTAAAGCTTTTGCACACGATATTTGACGATTAGGGTTCACTTGAGTTTGTTTTAATTCTAGAAGGTGATCAAGACAAATATAATCATGCCAAAGTGTCAAAAAGTTGGTATTATATTGAGAGAGAATGCAAGCCAAAATATTATAGAGATAAAGTGTAGATCAGAGCTCACAATTGGACTATATGTCAAAGTATGATGTAGTTGTCATGCATTTATATATCCAACATATTTGTGTTGCCTATTTTATTGATGTCTATAGTTTTTATTATGGATAACAATTTTTTTTTTGTTGCTAGAGTTGTAGTTCAGAGTTTAGATTGCAGATATGTTTTTGTAGTAGGGATTCCATTGGAGATTTTAGTGTGGTAACATCATTGGATGTGTTTTGTATGGATGATAGATTATGTTAATGATGGTGATTGAATATTATTTATAGATTTTTATTGATTGATGTTGTTTGGTTAACGGTTTTGATGTGCGGATTGTTTGAAAGAGGTTGATGATATTGCAAAGTTTGTATTTAGTTGTCTTGCATATTGTATGGTGAGTGAGGATTGATGAGCATGTTAGATGAAAAAGTTTTTATTACAATAATTTATTCAATTATTAATGATTTTTTTGTATTCATGAGTCATAGTTTGAAAATAGAGAAAATGATGTCAATGGGATGAGGTTGAAGGTTGGGACCTTTAGTGATTACAAGTTGTGGTTTGCAGATTCAGGTTGTAGCAGCATCCTTGACGTAATGACCTAAGAACTTGAGAGTTGTGCCTAGATAGTCTAGTGATTGTTGGGTGAGGCTTATTGGGAGTGGTTATTTCTAGGAGGTATTGGTTTACAATGTAATGGTAGTGGTGGCTTCTAGAAAATGGTGGCATACTAAGTTTATATAGCTAGTGGCCTAGAGTGAGTAGAAACTCAGATTATCACCAAGTTGTGGATTTCACATTCGTGGTGAGTGATTATATGTAAAAAAAGGTTTTATTATTAATACAAAGAAGAGGGCAAGGATTATCTATTGATTTTGGTTTATACCCTTTGGTTTCCACCTCACATCTAATGTCTCTATGTGTGATTATGCTTTTATGTGTTGTTGATCTCACGTTTATGTGTATTCGTCTACTACTTAGGGTTTATGGTTATGCACATGTCTTCTCATGTGTTATGCTACTGATGAGTGAATGAATCATTGTTTGAAGTAATTGTTAATATTTTTATAAAGTCATAGTACTGATTCACCCCTTAGTATTGCTCATCTCTTCCAATAGATATCATCATTGCCTAATCTTTTCGACACACCCAACAATATTTTTTATCTCAGAACATCAAAGAAAAGTTAGATGTCTTGAAACAATAAGTTTCTTATTTGCCTCATTGTAGAGTTTATATTCCTTGGTGGTATTTGAATACCCCAATAAGATGCACTTCTAGATCTTAACATCAACCGTGCTCCTTCGTTCCTTATTAATCAAAGCATAATAGGTGGAACCAAAGACCCTAATATGCCTTATTAAAGGAATGAAGCCATAGCACATTTAAAAAGGAGTCCTATATCTGAGAGAATGTTATGGACATCAATGTTTAAAATACACTCCACATAACCTCAACTTTACATATTATAAAATAATAATGGATGAATCCATATTTGGAATAACCATGATCATTCTTTGAGCTACAATATTGTACTGAAGATTGCATAAGATTGCATGTAACATTGGTTTGATGATGAATCTCATTTTGGAAAATATAATTTTCAAATTCATTACAACCATATTATTTTCCATTACCATTACGAAGGAATCAAATATTGGATCATTGATCATGTTCAATCCTTACATGAAAATTTATCAAAGTTTCAAAATCTTGTGATTTTGTTTTCAAAAAGTATATCCAGCACATCCTAGTTAATCATAAAAAAAATCCTATATTTGTTTCCATATGCATAAGGAATATGCAAAAGGCTACACACATCAAAATGAATCAATGCAATTTTACTACATCCTATCGAAGTAGATTCATGAAATGGTTTTCTTCTATGCTTTCCAAGGATACAAACACCATATTGCTTCAATTTCCTAATAATAGTTAACAAACTAGAAATGTCATTGTTAGTCAATAAAGTAAGACCATCATTTGTAAGATGTCCAAATCTTGCATTTCATAGAAGATCGGATGGAAATGTACCTTCATCATGATGGGGTGGTAAGTATAGTTTTGGTCATGATAAGATGTTCCTTCTAGCTTGAGTAGTCTTTCTTATACTATAGTAATGAAAACGATGTTTTTAGGTGCCCTCCTTATGCCACTTTACCATTAAGGATATGAGTAGAGTGACCTTTTTGAAAAATGTGGAAAAGGAAAAACATATGTATTCATAGATCTAGAAGGTAGAGTACAAGATGCAAAACAAAACTAGGTAGTCTAGGTAGTTTAAGACTAATGGTGCTAAGTGTTGAAGGCTTAAGAGTTTATTTATTTGCAAAATATATGTTTCCATCTATATTGTCACTGAAACAATAAAAAGTTAAAATTTTAAAAGGTCATATAGTAGGTTGCACCATTATCAAGAAGAAAAGGACGTATGAAACAAATCTTTATGTACTCTAATATTGTAATGGGGAACAATGTAATGGGAAAATTCAGGCGATTTACCTCTTGTTTGATCTAGTGTTTCACCTCTGTCTTCTTTCTAGTTTCAATTGATCCTATCCAAATGAATTCTACATGTGGATGGATCATGTCCATCTTTGCCACATCGAATGTAGTGAATATCTAGTCTCTCTCCATGATGATTCTTACCACAACTTCCTTTGGAATTCTTTCTTCCGCGTCTTCTCTTATTTCCACTTCCATTTTTGGTATAATGTGATTTATTCTTGGATTTTTAAGAAAGGAAATATGTTTCTTTAGCAGACAGAATGGTTTTCTTCCTCTTATTGAAAACTTTCACTCATTGTATAGTTTTATCCACCATAATTTCAAATCTAATGGAATTGATTTGGTCACTAGATTCAAGTATTGTAGATAATGAGAATATTAAGGGTAGATTTACATGATAATGGATATGAGAATAATGTCTATTATTACTTCTCTATCACCTAAGTCATGCATTTTGGCTCTAATTTTAGAGGTTGGAGAAAATAGATCATCATCTTTCAACTCTAGGATGAAGAGTATTTCCATTAGCTAAACAAGATCCAACTTGGGGTGTGAGCCATATAGTTGTTTCCAACTCTACAATAAAACGAAAACCGATTCAATGGAAATTAAATGATGGCTTAGTTGTTCACTTACAAAAGCAACAATCAAGGCATAATATTTGTTTTCCTTGGTTTTCCGATGACTGGCCACTTATCTTATGTGTTGTTTGTTAGTTTTTTTTCCTCCTCTCCTTCACATGTTCCATTAAATAAGTCATTGGAAATGAGAGTATGCTTGATAATTTGCTCCCACTTTTTGTAGATGTCCTTTCCAAGGAGCATCATGTCAATAATGGAGATGAGAGAATGAATCTTCAACTATAATTACTTCTTACAGCATCAAAGTGCTATAATATCGTATTATTTGGAATATTCTTTATTATTATTAAGGATATACTACACAAAAAAAAAAATCGCACAAGGTCAATTCAAGAATTATTACACAAGGAAGTTCCTACCAGGTTGATTAAATAAAAACCTTGTTTACTAGAATATTGAAAGAATATAAATCAAGGGAGATGTCATGCTTCAACGTTTTTAAAAACTTATTGATCTAAGTATAACAAAAAACTTACACTCTTAACTGTAATTCTCACCCACATTATACGAAACTCAACTTTCACAAGGCGTTATTTTCCTATAGCTTATATGCATATGGTAGGCTATTATGGCCTTTTAAGTGTTTTAAAATATAGTTGAATACCCTTCAAGGTCCAATTCATTCACTTCATCACCTACCTCTAGTAGAAATGGTTGTGCATGGCTTGTCATTATTAATGATGTTTGAAAATACATCAAAATTATACTTTTGCTTGGTCGCACAAGATCGCAACTCCAAGAACTATAACTGTAATATATATACCATGAATTGAAGACTCTTTAGTAAGAACTAGGGTGGGACAATGAACCCATAAAGGAAGAAGATTGTAAATATCATGGTAAAGAAGACATAAACCCTATTGGGCTTGTTAATAATAAGTAATTTCATCTCATTGAATAGGCCCACCGGATGTATATATTGCATGTAAATTACGAGTACTTTTTAGTTATTAATAATTTAAATGGATTTTCCAAAATGAAAGTACTATTTATATGTTGCGAAAGTAAAAGGGTTCAAAGCCATAAACTATCTAGGGATTGGGAATGGTATCTCATTGGATCTAAGTTAAAATCCAAAGCATCTATGTTAGCTGAGATGTGAGGTACTATATGCGAGAGTGGACAATGAAATAAATGAAGCTAAGATTTCCTTAGTAGACGTAGAGAGTACATAATAGAAGAGGAAACATTTTTAACTTATAAGAGAGTATTTGACATAGGAGGAAAGAGTAATTTATACTAATAGAGTCTAGTGTAGGAGTAGAGGGTCATATTCATCTAATGTGAAGAGCTAATAGGACAAGAATGGATGTGGACCTAAGATATTGTAGGACATCAAACATGTAAAGAGTTAAGGAGTCAATTTTCTTTGATACCATTACTAGATTAAGATGGGTAACTCCTCAATCTCATATTTTTTTATTAGTTTGGATTTGTATATAACATTGGAAATGACCTTCAATTTCATCTTCCAAAGTTTCTATAACTCTTCATAGTTAACCCAACTAAGAGTAGTGATTTTTCCTATTTCAACTATTTATAATTCATTTACAAGTTATTTACAAAGACAACCCTAAAGGTCTATAGACATAACAAACATAATCTTTATATGTTTTTAGAAAATATATGATCTATTGCTTCATAATTAAAAGAAAAAAGAAAAAAGAAAAGTTTAATAATAATATTTGCATCCTATGGTCTATACACTCAATAAACTGTAATTTCATTTTACTTCTTAATCAAATCTCAGGTGGTCAAAATTATAGAAACATATGTTATTGAACACATTATACTAAATGATTAAATAAAAAAGGAAAAAAAACTAAATAATACAAAAATGATAAAAAAATTCTCAATGGTCTATGAAAAAAATATTTTTCTACATTCATTTCTTTACTTCAAAATCATATATGAATAAACAAATATATATTATATATATATATATATATATATATATATATATAAATATATATATATATATATATATACTCTCCAAACAGTATATGTCTATTCAAACATGAGAGTGTAACGGATCAAAACTTTAAGGATACTGGGATGTCTCTCTCTCCTCTCCCAACCTTTTTCCATTTCCTAACAACCTCATTACTGGATTCTCTCTAAATAGCTATCATTATTATTTTTCTATTTAAATTAATTTTTCTTAACTATATATATGGATTTAGTACCATGGAAAACTTCAAAGTATTTGGATTGCACATGATTACTTATCAAGCTTGTGATTTCAATAAATTCTTGCTAGATTTTAGAGAAATTACATCAGAAAAACAGACAGTAAAAATGTCAAAAAAATCACACTTATAACCAATAAAAAGCACCCGCCTTTATGCCATTGTGAATCTGGGAACACCAAACAAGAATAACAAAATAAGGAATTACCTCAGTTAGCTTAATCAGATCTTGATATGCATTTAATCAATAACTAGCATTTTCACCTTATGTTGCAAAGGAGACGCCGTAAGGCATAGGGTGGGGAAGAATAGCATAGAGTGGGGAAGAATAGGTAATCAAATCCGTCAAAATTAAGATTAAATTGATCTATTAATTTTTCATTTACATACACTGAAATCGTATGCAGGGTAGGATAAGAATCTCAAGTTATCATTTAGCTAAATTTCTATAGTCCACGGTCTATTTTAAATATTTTACTCTTTTGTCATAACTGGAAGAATCTCAAGTTATCATTGAGATAAATAAATCTCTATAGTACATACTCGTTAT
>APFE030790933.1:46737-131123 GCA_000404065.3 Pinus taeda
CCTCGGATGGAATTTTTACTTCTATACTTTGTAATTGCACAAGAAGAGTATTAAAAGCATTTAAATGATCAGCAATCACTGTATCTTCCTTCATTCACAAACCGTACAACTGTCGCTTCAGGAGAATCCTATTGGTTAAGGATTTGGTCATGTACAGTTTCTCCAGTTTCGTCCACAAACCAGCCGCTGTTGTCTCCGACACAATATTAAACAGGACATCATCCGCCAGGCATAATCGAATGGCACTTACAGCTCTTTCATCCATTTCGTCCCACTCATCGTCTGTGATGTTATAAGATTGTTTGGATTTACCCGTCAATGCCTTTACCACGCCTTGTTGGATAAGCAAGTCATGCATTTTCACCTTCCAGATTTCAAAATTATTCTTACCATTAAATTTCTCAATTTCAAACCGGGCACTCTGAGTTTTTGCCATTTGTATCAACAAAAAAAACACAATAATCTCCAATATCCAACCAGCAAAAAAAAATTGCCTATGCCTTTGATTTTACACAAAAATCTGCCTATGCCTTTGATTTTACACAAAAATCTGTCTGTGCCTTTGTACTTATGCCATAAAAAAAAAAAAAACTGGCCTTTTTTTTTTTTGCACTTCACAAAAAAAAAATTGCTTCTGCTTTTATAAAAAAAAAACTGCCCTTTTTCTATTTCAACACACTGACCCAAAAAATTGCCCTTTGATTTTATAGACAATGCACGTAGCCAAAAGTTCAACTAAAAGTTCCATTTACCTACTTTGGTCTTCCATGGATTTCATTCTTTCTGTCCATCGGATATTATCGACTATATAATACACATTTCCATACTGAGGCACAGCAAATCAAAATACTAAGAGTAGATACTCTGTTAATACTTTGTGAATATGAATGGTGAACTTGGTAAGGATACGCGGGTGTGACTCACATTCAGTGGCTTATACAATCATGAATGGATTATATGGATCTGTGCTCCATTTGCTATCAACATTGAGCTCTTCCACCGAATGCACATCCACAAAACAAATCCATACGGGAATCCGCAACCCAGAACTGGTATACACAACCCATACGTCCGCGGAGTGCTCTCACAGCACAACGATTTAAAAAAAAATTAGCCCACACACTTAACCAAATTACAATTTGGTTTTGCAGTTATAAAAAATAGTTACGGTTCTGTGTGGATTCATGGGCCACCAGATCCTTAATACAATATCTAAAATCTGGTTCCAATATCTAAAACAAACCGCAAGGATTGCTTCCCATATTCAATGCACAGGTGTGTTTGTTTTAAAAAACTGAAACAAAATACCTGGAGAACGCACCAGTAATCAATTCTCCATGCTCACCACACCGGCACAGGGTATACACAGCAGTCACCCTCCACCATCGATCAGCGCAGCTCCAGCATAGCCAACTCCGCGCTCCACCTCCAGCAACCAGTTGAAAGACGCAGCACACCAGCACCCTCACACAACGCCTCCAACTGCTCTGATACCACTTGTTGGATCAGGTGCAAAGGAAACATAAATTAAAACACGCACAGCAGAAGATCAACCACATAAAAGACAGTTTTAACGTGGTTCACCCAACCAATCTGGGCTACGTCCACCAAACATAGGCATCAGGAATATATTAAATAAATTGGAGATTACATCAAGAAATCTTCACACTCTCTTAGCAAATCATCCGAATGATTGCCTGTTATATAGCATAGAGAATCTAACATCTTCATAACTCCCTCACATCAAATATAGGAGGCATTAACTCCCTCCCAACAACCTGGAGCTAATCTAGGAACTGAATCCCTATTGTTGTCATCCTTCAGAGATTTTTGCCTATTTGACTCAAACAGAAAATCTCAACAATTGGCACATATCTTGTGTTGCCACAGTGTTTGGAGAACCAGTCGAATGCAGTGAAGGTGTTCTTCCCAACCCTGGCTAAAGATCAGGATTTCATTCAAGTATACCACTACAAATGAGTTGGTGAATGGCTGCAAGATGTCGTCCATTAGCCTCATGAAGGTTGCAGTAGAATTCGTCAACCCAAAAGGCATAACCAACCATTCAAAAAGGCCCTCCTTGGATTTGAAGGAAAACTTCCACACATTGGAGGGTTCAATTGGTACTTGGTGATATTCGGACTTCAAGTTGATCTTGCTGAAATCTTTTTCCCCCTTGAGTTGGTCCAAAAGGTCATCAATCTATGGGATCGGGTACCTATAACGGACAATGATCTTGTTCAGTGCCCGATAGTCAACATAGAGTCTCCAAGTCCCATCCTTCTTCTGTACCAACATGATCGGGATCCCACAGGGTGATGAACTCATCTGGATGTGACCGTTCTACAATAGCTCCTGATTCTGCCTCTTGATCTCATTGTTCTCTAGAACATAGCACCGATAGATTGGTCCATTGGGCAATGGCGCTCCTAGGGTCATATTGATGGAGTGCTTGACCTGATAGTGTAGAGGAACCGTTGTGGGGGAAGTGAATATGTTCTCGTACTCCTCCACGACCTTGTCCATCTATTTTTGTCATGCAAAGGGGCCTTGTCTGGAGGTCATGGCCACCGTCTTCTTCTTTCCCTAAGGGCGTATCAACATGAAAACAAATTTCTCGGTTTTGGAAATGAGCTTACTACGGCTTTTTGTAGTAATTAGAGAGATTGTGGTAGGTGGTGCTACCTTCGGTATCTTGTACAACTTATTTCCCAAGGTAACATTAATAGTGCGAAGCCTTGACTCATACACAGCATGTCACTTCCACAAGTACAGTTGGCCTAATAATACATCACAAACATCAAGGGGAGCAACATCACATACTACCTCATCCATGAAGGGCTTGATGTTGTATGGAAGGCGGCACTGTTGTCTCACACGAAGATCCATCCTTGATGAAGCCACCTGATGGTGTACGGATGTGGGTGTGTTATTGTTGGTAAGCACAGTCGCTTCATGACCTCTGCTACAATGAGGTTCTTTTGCCTTCCAGTGTTGACAGTGAACTGTAACGGGGAATCCTTTACCCAAATCTTGAAGTGGAAGAGACACTCCTCCTCTTCTGGATCTTCAGGTTCCTCCTTCTGGATCTTCATGGTAACGACAATGGCATTGGGCTCCACATCGATAATATTCTTCCCTTTGTCATTACCCTTTTCGGGTCCTTACTCAGAATCATAACATGCATCTGATTTCAAAGTCTTCAGCTTAGCCACCCAGTGGATGCTTGGCCTGACACTCATTTGTGTTGTGAGTGGAGCTCTTATGGAACTCACACCACTTTCCTGTATCCTTCTTGAGCTTCGTAGTGTTTTCCTCTGCTTCTGGCTTTGGCGGGTTTTCATGGGCCACTCTGCCTTGGCTTTGTCCTTTGTTTGGTGGTTTGGGGGCACCTTCCCTTTTTTGCGGATTTGCAGATCCAAAGTCTCGCTTCTTATGTTTAAACTTCTGCTCAATCTTAATGGCGTATCGGTACATCATGCTGAGCAAGGAGATGTCCAAGAACTCCATCTCATCCTAGATGTATCTGTGTAGGCAGTCATGGTAATTGAGTACCAAATGTTTCTCAGAAATCCTTGATACCCAACTCCATGTAACCGGTATGAAAAACATTGGTAAACTCTAGCACATCTTGGTCCCTTCCCTGCCGCAGTGTGGTCCACTTTATATATTTGTCCTCATAGCTCCCGAAAGTGTAGTACTACTCTTTGATGGAATCCCAAAACGAATTCGAAGTGGAAGCGGATGAAAATAGTGAGGTTGTAATTTCATCCTTCTCCTCATAGTATGTTTCTCACCAATCCTTGACATGGGGTGCGGCTTTGAGAAGAGAAAAAGTAATATTTTCCCACCTGGAAAAATCATGAGCAGAAAAATATCCTTCTAGAAGATTTAACCATTTATCTATGACGTCTGCATCTATCTAGCCCTCAAATATGGGAATGTCAAAGGTTACTTGTACCTTAAAAGGTGTGGAGCCTCCAGAGTGGCTACTAGATGTTGATGCACCGTTGGTGGGCAACCATTGAAGGATATGGGAAAAGTTATCCGCCACCACATTCCTTTATTTCTCTAGGGCCTCCTCAAGCAATATTTTGATAGGATACCATGCTCCTTCATCTTTATTTTCTTCCCCATGGGCATCCATTGGGGTTTTCGAGGTTGATATTGCAAAGGTTCAACCAGATCGAGCCCTAACTCCTTATATCCCGACTTTGTTGGGGACATGCAAAGAAAAAAGAGAAAGAGAATACCCCTATGATACTACTGATCCGAAATTAAGCAAGAACATAATAAATTATAGATATAACCATAAATACAAAGATGCACCAGAAATAACATTTCATTTCATTAATATCAAATACTGAAATATACTTACAAACAGAATGGAAATAAGACTAGCTTAGGTGATGGTAGCTTATCTCTGAGAAGAGATGTGGTAGCTACATGCCCTTGAACAAAATTAAAATGAGCCTTAAGGGCCTTTTCATTATTCAACAATAAGAGAAAACCCTAACCTGAGGAGATGTAACACCAAGAGTTTATGGGCCCCGTTGGGGTTAGTTGAGTAGCCAACTTCCCAGGGTCATAACTTGGCCATATTATCTTCGTTTGACGCATATGATACCTCATTGGAGGGATCTCTCTGATTACTACAACTTCTAATGTGATTTCTATAGAAATCACTATAGGAATTTTGCCAAAAAAACGTTGTTTAGGGCCTCAAAACAACTTCGGAAGTTCATGACCCGAAAAACAGACAAAAATAGTACATTGTGCTACAATTAAGGAAACTGAAAAAACTAAAAGAACAATGGTGAGGATCCAAGTGGAATAGGCAGGTGGCCACCAATTTCCACCTGGATCATAAATTTATACTGATTATCATGGATGTCAAATCAAAATCCAAAACCTATTTCTATTCTATTTTTTTGGCATCCAACTATGGAGCTTGGATTTTAGGTCGTCTACATCCAACTTAGATGGCTTTACAACCTTGAATTGGACATTATGAATAACTCTCTCTTTGGTGGATAATATTTCTAAATGGATCATTTCCATACTCATTTTCCAGTACCTAAAACAACTTTGACTCTATTGAAGTCTGAATTAATGCAACTTAACAGAAGATCTAAAGGATTTCTCAATAGAGATAACAGGAGGGAAAAATGATAGGGAGGAGGAGGACGTGTGTGACAGTTGTAGTGAGGTTAGTCAAGAGACACTGAGGCGTATTTTTTTTAATACAACATATCATTCTTAATAAAAACCTTGTATAAAAACTATAAACTCATAAACGATACCTTATTAGCCTTCTCGTCAAACAAAAATGACTCCTCAACAATGGATGTTCTGCAATATGCTCTAGCACCACAACATGCTTCCTTTATTGCACCTTTATTGATGCTTTCCTTTTGCTACCAGTTGCCCTTTTCCATCGACAAATATGACTTGAATGAATATGGCTATCAAATTTGGAGTAGTACCAATTCTCCAATGTGTTGGCTCATTTTTTCATGCACCCTGTACCTATTTCACACAACGTTTACAATCAAACGTTAAGAAGTAGCAACAAAATTACACGAGGGCAGAGGTACGAGCAGGAGGAAATCAGAGGAGCGCTAAAAAAAGGCACAAATAGGTGCCTCAACTTACTCAATAGGGTGGATGAACCTCCACTTGAATACCATTGTATGACAATAAAATTGGAAACCAAGTTCAAACGTATATTAAATGATCTCAAAAAATGTACATAATGTACATATAAATACATCAAGAAATGGTTGATTCACTTTCTGAGTCTTCTTGGACTCTAATAACCACACAGCATAACACAAACCTAATCCCGAGGATTAGTTGTCTAATAGATTGAAGAGGTGAAATAGTGCCACTAACAAAAAAAAAAGATTGGAAATCCTTTTGTTTTAGAAAGAAAAACACAGACTTTACTTTATTATGAAAATGAGAATGTTTACATTGAGAAAATATATTTTTATATACTTATGAGAAAAACATAAATATAATTTTTGCCCCCAAAATCATTCTTCTACTTTCTATTACAGTGAGCCTTCCCTATGTACTATAAACGGAAAAAACACATGCCCAACAGAAACATATACAAAAATCGTGTGTAGAAGATAAACGCCTACAAAACATGTGTAAAAAAAATAGAACAAGAATTTGGTGAACAAATTCTTAGAAACCCCTTTCTTTGAAACATGCCATTCTCAAAAACAAAGTATCTGATCAAACCTAGCAACTCATTGCAACCCTCATTTGATAGTTGATCAACCAATTGGTTTTTCTCCCTGTAGATGTGAGAGATTGATAATCTATAAAATGATGTGATCAATGACATGTTATATTCCATTATATTCCATCCAATTTGAGAGAGTTGGAGCCTCTAATGCATGTCTCTACTTTTCCCATTCAACTTTCCCTACGTGTCTCTAATTTGATAAATCATTACTTATTTGAGATTTGTGAAAGGCTATGGTCTCGAGGGGAAGTAAAATGCACCGAAAAAAACATTCGATACAAATCCTACAACTCTATGCTTAGGAACCTCCAATACAAGTCGTACAACTCTCAGATTCGAAACACCTAAGCTGGTTATTGACTTTGATTGGCTACAACCAAATATCAATCACCACATCATTGTTTAAGCCCATACTCTTGGGTTGAAGGATGCACATTGTCGTATTCACAACATAATAGAGCGATGCACCAAAGAAGGGAGATTGACTCAAAAATAACTCAACGTTCTTCCAGTATGGTTGCCCACACAATGAAATGTAGCCACTGTAAACCTTGTCATAATTTTAGATGGAATAACTTTACCTTTAGCTTTTAGAGGGTAGTTAGACTGAATTTTCATGAACTTTGATTTTATGGAGAAGTATGCGGGGTTTTAAACTTCTCGTCTGAGATTGTGGCCTATAATTAAGGTCTAAGAGTGGTTAGCCTTCCCATACTACATTGTGCTTCTATGATTAACATTTGAGTGATTGTCACTATAGATTTGGGTTTTCAAATAAACCCAAGTCTAAATTTACTTTAAATTAGCTTAATTTAAATTAAAAAATAATTTTATTTTAAATTTTTATATAATTTAAATATATAATTTAATGCTTAAAAGATATCCACGACGAAGTGAGTGAAGTTTTCTCCACTCCATCTGAGATAAGTCTCATGAGATGAATTATCTTAAAACAAATTATGTGTTAATAGAACAAATTAACTCATGTTTCCCAACAAAACAGAATTAAAAACAAAAAAAAACAAAAAAACTAATAGTTTTGATACACAATGATGTATATGTTAACTAAGCATTTTTTTTTAAACAAAAAAATATTATATTTCATTGCAGGAAGAAGATATATATATATGAGGAGAACCCACTTAAAGGTGGACAACCATATAATATAATAAGTTTAAAGATGACCTTGAAACAAAGTACATAACACATGTAGAAAACAAAACATTGAAATCACCAAGTTTTGGGTTGATCGCCAATCCATCCTTTCTTTTGTTTCTTTTTTTCTACTTTGATCCAACCTTTTGGAGATGTGGATATAAGCTACCTTAAGATTTTTATGATAATCTAAAGAGGTATCCTTGCCATAATTCGAGGAGGTTGATTCATGGGCGCATTTCATGGAATCCCTTGAGGAATTAGCATTGAATTCGCTTCTAGCTAGAAAAATTTGGATCTCCTAACCTCCTTCATGGAGCTTGTGAAGATTTGAATTCTAGAACCCATACGATGAAGCCATGTTGTCGTTAAACTCGTCATCTTCTGGATCTGAAAAAGAGAAATCCTCCTCTTTTCAAAAAAATAGGTTACATGGCTTCCAGGCTTTAGATAAACATTTAATAATATAAGCTTTTATAAAAAAATTGTATCAGTATAGAACATTACATACGAAATAAAATGAACGAGAATTTTTTTCCCTTTTCATTTCTTCCATTTACCATCACAATGATTGCCCTTTATATATGTTCCCATGCAAGATACGATGCAAGTTATAATATATATATATATATATAATATAACCACGCTAGTTAAATACAATATAAAAATGAAATATTTAATTTTTTAATATTGAATTTGAATTCGACACAGTTCGAAGAAGCTCGTTAGTTGTTATGGGGATGAGAAACAATAATTTTATTTCAATTCATTCAACCAAAATAGAAATGGTATTATATTAAATATTTGCTACAAAAGCAAATAGTTGAGTTTATATAGTTGCAATCAAACTTCATGGGTTGATAAAATTCAGGACACTTTCGATATAGCCTTTACCTATCTTCCTTCTCATATTCTTTACTATGTTCCAATTTTTTTTATAAAGTCTAATATAATAATATTTTAGTGATTTGCATTACCCTAAGTAGGTTTTTATTCATAGTGAGAAGGGTTCCACTCTTCAATCTTCATTAATATTTTTTTTTAATGTTTATTTCTCAGCTTGTCTTGCATATTAAGTATGCATTGAAATTAAAGATAGAGAATTTATCTGTGGGATTGGAATAAGAGTATAACTAGTATTTGCACATTAATGTGCAAAGAAAAGTCTATGACTTTAAACAGAGGAGATTGCGTAGAGGGGTAGGGACACATGTGCAAATTCTGTTAAGGATGATGGATCTGAACAGTGTCATGTGGATAAGCCTCACTATATAAAATATTTCATCTTAAAGATGATTACATTCCATTTCTTGGTTATTTTGTAAGTGTAAGAGACTCATTACATTTGCATTGTGATTTATATTGGTGTTTTCAAATTCTATTAATTTAGTAATAATATCTACAAAGGCTTTGTTATTTCATTGATTTCTTTCTTCTTATCTACACAAAACTCATTGACATCCACCTTACCCATATCTACCCTCTCTGATGGACATTACTCAAAATAGATAAAAATAGGGGAGTGATTGGACGCAAACTAAAACCAAATACTCTTCAAATTGAAACTGGAGTGCCTTTCACCTAAGGCCGAAATAATTTTATTAAGAGGGTTATATATATGATGTAACAACATCATTCAATCCACTTAAAGCAATGAATGGGATATGAATGTAAAAAGGAAACCTAAACATATGATTTACTGGAACCTTGTATGTGGGTCTTACTTTGACTAGGAATGACAAGCATTGTTGGAGGAGAGATGATTGATGAACCAAAAAATTATTAATTTTTGTATCCCCTGCAATAATACACCACCATGTCTAGACCTCGACCAATTCCAGAAAAATCCATATGTAGTAAAAAACATCCCTAATCACAAATAGATTGTGTGAGCTATCTCCACTACCTTAAATAACCATTTGTAGAGCCACTTGGAGTAAGCGAGGGGAATGGAAAACCCACATTACTTCCTTATTCACATAATGCGACCGATTTCTTTTTAGAGTGATGTGTCTCTTGGTGCCTAAGTTTGAATCGATGTTTGTTGTCATATTTAAGGAATCTGAAATGAGCATACAACCCCACTTTTGATCAAACACTTGGGTTTAAGGTTAGGAACTCATCATATGGGTGAGGGAGAAGTGTTATTATGTCACCACAGGTTTTAGGAGAGGATGCACAAATAGGTCGATCAATTGACTATTGACACTGTTGAGAAAGTGTAAACTATAGAAGATTAGCAAGGCTTTTGGGATTCTTAGATGGAGATGTTTATTAATGACTTAGGATAAACATCATGAGACTTAATAAGCACTCTCAACAGATTGAAAAGGATTCCCGACTAACAAAATTCTTAATATGGATGAGTGGATACATAACCACTAACAATTGGTGGTGTTAGAATGTTTCTAACCAATCATAATTTTAGAAATCATATGTACCAAACATCCTCGGATTCAAATAATATTTCTATGTTTCTTGGTTGGACCAATTATTCATTCAGTTGATTCTTTGAATGGATTGGATATTTTCACTCTTAGATAAATAAAATCCTAGTCGAAGTTAGGCTTCAACAAGGTTATCAGATGTCATACCTAGTTCCCAAGAAAACTAAATCATTTTGTCTTCTCTCGGATCATGGATAAGAATATTAACTAGTGGTATATACCTTATAGTTGTGATAAATTTAGTAAAAATATAATAATAAATAACACCATGTGCAAGGAAATCCATGCACAAAAGGATAGAGAACTTCCCATTAGATATAAAATAAAAATTATTGAAAGGAATTTGTTAATTAATCTTTGAATATGTAATCAATGTTTTTATATGTAATCAAAAGTTAAAAATGTGTATCGGGTGATTGTTTATTCTATTCATATTTATAAACATGATTAATTAGTTAATAATGACATGCACCAAACTAGAACCCATTGATAAATAGTAGCTTCATACCAATTTTTTAGTAGTGATACATAAGATAACTAAGCTTAGACATTACAAGCACATAAAATAATATTTTATAGATTGCAATGAGCATCCCCACAAGCTCCAAGAAGATTGTGAATGGTGAGAATAGTTTTCCACTAGTCACAAACATGCAAGAAAGAGTATAAATAAAAGGATAATATCATCTCTTATTAACATATGAATTTAGTATACAATGCGAAAATAAGATCCCTCTACATAAGTACAATGATTCTATTTAATAAATATGTTAATGACACTTAGTCTTAAAGTTTCATGACTCTTGGCTTTTTAGTTTCTAATTTCCTCACCTTGTAGTTTCTATTCCACCAAGATTTCAAGCCTTACATAATTTTTTTATTATACTACAATCAGTGATGAGTATATATGTAAATTAAATTTTTAGTGTTACTCAAATTTTTCTTTTTTAAGACGACAACAAAAAAATATTATTTTTATTCTTGTGGCAACAAGATAAGAAAAAAATTATGAATTTAGGTAGAAATCCAACACATTTTCATTATAGTTTCAGCTTATGGATCAAGACTTTTCTTTTTCATCAAATTTTTTACTTGCATTCAGATAGTTCGTAGATTCTAAGATATTTTCCTTTATCTAATTTTCCCAACATATATTTTTTGGTTTCCACTCTTGTTACTTCTAAAGAAAAATATTGGCATAACCATCCTTTGCATGTCATTCCTTGTTCTTAAATTTTTTTGAATAGGCACCGTTCTTTCGTTGATTTTTCCTCAACACTTCAAATTAGGCTTATGTCTATAACACAATGACAATCATAAATATACTAAGATTCCACAGCAAAAGTGCTTTGCACAACGAAAAATGTACAACAGTGAATCATTATAGTACACAAGATAACTTTCAACCCAAAACTTGTTATATTACAAATTTAATA
Organism: Pinus taeda; assembly: GCA_000404065.3. Lineage (NCBI taxonomy): Eukaryota > Viridiplantae > Streptophyta > Pinopsida > Pinales > Pinaceae > Pinus > Pinus taeda. The sequence goes on from APFE030790933.1 coordinate 58,035, forward strand.
CAACAAACATAGGGCTCTCTTACCAGGGATCATGGCCCTTACAATTAGCCTTGATACAATAATAACTAGGGCTTGATGTCAACAACTTATGACACTCAATCTATCCTTGAAAAAGGCACACTTGACTTACAACTTACTAAAGGAGATCTCAACTCAACCCTTTCAGTCCATGTACCTTAAACAACTGGAAGGTCCTTTTGCATCTCTTATGCTACTCACAAGTACCCATACAACTTCATAATGCTTGTATCTTCAACTAACCAATCTACCTCTATCAATATTCTAGTTTCTCCTAGAATGATTGAACATAGGCCTCCAAAATTCCCTTTTACAACCTTCTTGCTCCTCCAAGACAACCTGCATTTAGGGTCTTCAACTTCTTCCCTCTTCTAAAAAATATTACCACTTGCACTCGCTAAACTAGGGAATTACCAAACAACCCTCTTGACTGACTTATTTGCTACTCCAAGATCAGTCCTTAGGGTATACAATTCTGCCCTCAAAACAATGATAAAACAATTCCTTTATCACTATACTTAGGGCTTCTCCAAGCAGCCCATGCAGAACCCATTTACAACACAAAATATGACTGAACTAGGGAAACTAAATAGTTATCGTAACCTCCACATGGGACATAATTCAATCCTTTACTTCCAACCCTCTCTTCTCCATGTAGCAGACATTCACTTGTTCTCTAGTCATAACCCTTCTCTTTGCCTAATCACCATGCACATATATTTGGGAGCCTTGGGAAATATTCTCAACCTATTATACCACAGAGACAACTCACATTAATTGAGACCCTATGGTCCTTACACAACCAATGGCCTAAGGCCTTTTAGGCCTCGTTTAGTGCATTGTTATCCCTTGCTCCCTGTGTTGAACCAGAGAAAACATAACATAACTTTGGGGCATAATATAGAAGGCTACAAGAACTTGAAAAATCCCTAAATATCACTCAAACCACATAGGAAATGCCTCCAAAACTTACCAAAATAGAACTCCAATAAGAGCTGAGAGAACACGGAACTAAACACCCTCTTACCTGGGCTTAAAATCACCCTTCAATAGACTTATGAATGACCATAATTTCTCCAACTCATCCTTTCTTGAGTTTTGCAACTTATTGAGGAATCTCACACTTCTTTAAGGGTAGATACACTCAAGAGATTCTTAGATTGATGCCAAATGAGTTATATTATATCCCTTCTTATAGTGTTTCTTAGTGGTGTCCTTTCTCACCAACGGTTATGACATATAACCAAGCCAACCTTATTAATATTTATTAAACACCAATTTATTGAGGCATAACAATTGTTTCGCTTCATCCTTGACTTCACCATTGGAGCCATAGCTATCCCTTAGCCTTTTAGGGGTGTCCCTCATGTTATTAATGATTAAATTGTCATTTTCCATCTTGGTCTTGAGCCCACAACTTTGGGTACAAAAGACACCACTTAGGTACATTTCCCACAAACCACTTTTGTGGGTCAACTCTGCACAAACAAAGTACCCCATGGGTTGTGGGAGTACCTCCCAAGCTACAGAAATCAACACTCCCTCTTAGTGAGGGACGCACTTCCACCACTCAAAAATAACTCATCATCATTTGCAACACTATCTCAATCTGTAGTGTTTACCACTGCAACATATCTTGTAGAATGAACCACAAATTTATTGATAGTGCCTCTACCATCAAAGGCTTCTCCCTTATTCCTTTCTTGATTGACCTTCATCCCATCCCACAGTTCCTTATTTCTATCAGAAGTCACCTTGCTCCCTATTGACCACACACTCTTCCTGCATTGCATATTCTCCCTTTAAACGTGCATACTCCTGCTTGAACTTGAATCCCTCTGAGTCTGAGGGACCAACTTCTTCCCATGACCTATATGCTTATCTATTAGCCCGTATATACCATGCTCACTAACTCCAATTACAGATCCAATAGAGTTAGAGCCTTTGGGCCTGAGCTTGGCTTTCCCATCCTAGAAAATCATCTCAAACCCCTTTGTCTTGATCATTGAGACAAATATCACATTGTACCTAAACTCTGATACCCATAATATGTCGTGAACTCATAAGAAACCACCTGAAATCATCTTGAATAGAAAAAAACATAATATTTTTATCACTTTTTACTCTTGTTTCCAACCTTCATGTGCAACTTCGAGTCCCATTCAGTTAGAATATTAAAAACTTCATGTGAACCTATCATATTCTTTGAAGCTCTATTATCGATGTACCATGCAGTCTCATCAATGGCGCCCTATGGAAATGAGAAACTAGATAAAATTCCTCATACAACCTAATTGAGAGGTTGTCCTGCCCAGAATATGTAGCAACACCAACTACTTCCTTCCCCTTCCTCTTTCCATTGTCTCCCTTCTTCTTCCACAGAAACTTGCTCGGAGAATGACCATATTCGCCAAGTGTATAACACTTCATCTTGCTCAAGTCCTTCTTTGACTTGTGCTTCATCTTCCCTACAAGAGCCACATTATCATAGAAGACTTTTTCTTCTTATGAAGATCATCGTTCCACAGTTCTTCCTGGATGAATTCATCCCACAACATGTTCGAATCTGGTAGCATTTCTCAAGCAACAATCCCTTTAATATATAGCTTCCATTCCTCGGTAAACCCTTTAAAAGTAGTCCTCACCAAAACATAATTTGGAACATTTTCACCGATGGTATAAAGCTCATCTCAACCTTGAGAAATTCTTGTCAAAGATGGAGCCACACCTTCACCACCCAACATCTTGGTTTTCTTCAACTTATCTCTCAATACCAAAGACTAGCTCTCATTTTTATTCTATAACATATCCTAAATATATTTCCACATCTCATGTGAAATGTTATTCCCGTACAAATGAGTTATGAAGTGATCTTTGACACAATCTATGATGATTAGCTTTGCCTTTGTATCCAACTCCTTAGGGTCTGTTCATTTCTTGATCTCCTTGTTAGCAAACTCCTGGATCTTGTTCACCGAAAAGACTAGCTTGATCCTTTCCTTCGAAGGACTATAGTTGGACAACCCATCCAACCTATCCTCATACCTTATACTAGCAACAAACGTTTCTATTTCTATTATTCCTCTAATAACAAGGAAACCAACACCGTCTTAAGTTGTATGTTGTGCACAGTTTGATTCAGTTGTCCCTTCAAAGTAGCTCTGATACTATATTCATTTTTCTCTCGCACTTTAGAATTAAGTTTATGTCTAAAAATAAATCAAAAACACACTAAAATGAAACAATACTAGCACTTTGCATAGCGTAAAGTGTACAAAAGTGAATCAATGTAGTGCATAAGACAATTTTTCAACCCAAAACTTGTTATATTACAACTTTAATACAACAAACATAGGGCTCCTATACCAGGGATCATGTTCCTTACAATTAAACCTAATACATGACTAACTCTCTCCCTCTCTCTCTCTGTCTCCCCTCCATCCCCTTTGTCTCTATCTCTCTCCCTCTCTCTGCCCTCTATCTTTGTCTCAATCTCCCTCTCTCTCTCCTTTATCTCTCCCTCTCTCTCTCTCTCTCTCTCTCCTCTCTCTCTCCCTCACTCGATCTCTCTCCTCTCTCTATTCTCCCCATTTCTCTCTCTCCTCCCTTTTTATCTCCTTATCTCTCCCTATCTCTATCTCTTTACATTTCTCCTCTCTCAATATCACTCCCATACTTCTCTCTCTTCTTCCTCCTTATCTCCTTCCCTATCTCTTTATTTTCCCCTAAATTATCTCTTTATTTCCATTTATATATTTGTATGTGTCTCCCTCTGTATTCTTCCCCTTTTGTCTCTACATCCCTCCATCTCTCCTCACTCTATCTCCCTCACCCCCTCACTATTTATCTCTCTATCTCCCTCTGCCATATCTTTATCTATGTATCACTCTCTCTCTTTCTATCTCCCCTCTTCCCTCTCTCTCCCTCTTACCCCTTCACCCTACTTCTCTCCCTCTCTCTCTCTTGTCCATATTTGTCTCTATCTCCCTCCCTCTCTATGCCTCTCCATCAATCCCTAATTATCTTTGTTGGCTCACCAAAATGTCATTTTTTCACCTGATTTTTCTTCACTTTTAACCATATTTTACTTATCCAAAACATTTCATTTAGGTCATTTTTACGATTATTTATTCATTTAGACTTATTATTTTCTGAAAGATTTATTTTAGTATTTTGAGTGCGTTTATGATTAAATATTACAAAAATAACATGTTTTCACTAGTAGTTGGATGAGTTTTATGATGTTTATAGGCATATTTGAAGAATTCGGCAGAGTCATATTTGACCATTTAGCCTCTTATTTGAGTTTCATCTTCAACCCTTAAATATTTAAGATAATCATTCAAGCATATTAAATGGAGAAGAATCATGGAAGTTTTAATAAGATCTCCTATCAAATATATTAAAGGTTTGTTAGGGTATTTGGATAGATAATTATCTTCCAGTTTGAACAAATTGGTTGTATCTACTTGAGATAAAAGTGGATCTAAATTTTTGAGTTGCTCATCCTCTTCTCAAAGAAATTCATGAATAAATAAGAGTGATTTCTCCATTTCAAAGGAGGATGGATTTAGAGCTTGTAATTAGAATACTTAGAGAAATATCTTTATAGATCCGAGCTTATTTCTCTTAATATATGATGTAATTCTTATTGTCAACTTCTGGTAGATAATGTAGTGTGTTTGCTAAGCACTAGAGGGGCCCTTTCCCAAGAATGTACACTCTTTCCTTTCTTTGTTTATAGGTGTACGTAATTGGTATGTATATATGATTTAATTCATTTCTATGAGAATTTAATCATGAAATCATGTGTTAGATTATTTTTTTTATGCATTAGCGATATACTTAATGACAATCTTAATGATAGATGTGTAGAAGACTACAAATGACCATCCTTAACATGAAGAGGTTTTAGTGCATTTATGACCTATAAAAACTAGTGCTACATTAAGGCATCATAGGTCCTGCTTTTCATTCCAAATTCAAGAGTATGGATTTTGATTGCTTTTGGTGCATTAATATGTTGTAGGCCAATCACTCAGAACTTCTTATTGAATATGAGTTAAATCTTTAAAAGCTACACAATTATATTCAAATATTTTTTAGAAAGTTTGTTGTTAAAAATCAGTTGAATTTCTACATGTCAAAGAGGATCTATAAATGTTTTAAAGCCATGATCAGGTTCATAAGGATCAGATTTAGCTACTTTCATAGAATAGAATTTCCTTCCATGTCAATTTACATTTTATATAATTAGAAGCTAAGTCCTTGGATATATTTTTCTGTACGCTTCATAAGTTTACAAACGCATATCAATAATATTAAAATGTTTCATAATTCTAGCACTATTGAATTGACTGATATGTTTCGTGCCATTGTTAGGGAAGTGTACATAGGATTTAGTTTCTAATTTTTGTTGCTTTTAAATTACATAACTTGGTGGAGAATAAATGATAATATGAGAGGTAAGAACCTACACATCAACATAGTGATAATTCTTCAAAGTTTTGAGTGTTCCTTTCTCAAGTGTGGTGTGTTTTTTAATTTTGTAATTAGTTTAAAATTGATTTTTTTTTTTTTTTTTTTTTTTTTTTTTTTTTTTTTTTTTTTTTTTTTTTTTTTTTTTTTTAAATTAATAATTATTCTTTTGGGCATTGCAAGAGTCGTGGTACTAATCCATTTGTGGGAAGGATATCTATACTAGTAAAGGAACTAAAATTATTTTCAAACATTTATTGGTAAGAAAAAGACATACCCCGTGAAATATTCTCAAACCTTTGTCCTAGTTCTAGAATAGTCACTAGGGATAGAGTTGCATTTCAAGAAGCAACAAAAGAATAGAAGATCCATGCACCATAGTAAGAGAACTTAGATATTTATTCTAGTTTTCCTAATAGAAATTTGGAGGAGGTCCAAGAGCCATGGACTAAAACTAAGTAGGAGTAGCCATTTGAGCCAGAAACTGAAATAATTTTGACATTTTTGTCTCCAAATCCTTGGTTCTCTTTACAGAGTGAAGGGAAGCTTTCAGAAGAGATTTGAGGCATGAAAAGCAAATATAACCAAGAGAGAAAATATTGCATTGAGGATTGTTTCCAAACAGTTTTTAGGCCATAACATTCATCCATTCTTCAACAAATCTTGGGATCAAACCCATGTGTACAATTGGCCTCTCATCCCAATAGACATCGAGGTATATTTTTTAGAGCTAGATATGAGCACATCAGATATTTTGATCCATAAATGGCTACACTTGAAATACTCCTACACTTTAGAAAATATTTTCCTTTTCAAGTAGGGTAGGGTAGAATAAAGAAATAAAACTAGGTTAGCTTGCTAATGACCAATTACATGATTAATTTTGATTTTTTGTTTTGAAACTTGTCATCTGTTTATTTCTATAAGATTTCATTTATTTCTTAGATATTTTCATTTATTGGTGCAGTAAGCACCACCTTGTTGAGTAACAATTGGAAAGAAAGTAGGTAGGAGAAGGGATGTGTATGAAGGAGGAAAACATGTAAAGCTTTAGGAACTAAGAATTTGAGGTCTATATAAGGGATATAATCTAAAAAAATTCTTAATTACGTTGATATTGGTCTCCAAATTACAATTATACTTGTCTCCAAATTTCTAAAAAGGTTGTGACACTTAGTGCAACCACCTCTATCCTTGAATTGCGATAAAATTTGTTCAAAAGGCTTAATATATTCAAAAGCATAGTCAAGAACATAGTTTATAAATGAGTTATGCACAATTCTTATAATAAATAGTGTCATGGTGCATTGGTAACAACACACAGTTTCTACATGGTAAGTTGTAGTTTTGAGTCTGACCTTTTCATTTCTCAAGCTTTTTCCTTGATTAAAAATTAAAAAAAAAAACTTGTATTATGCAAAATTTTTCAAGATCTAAGCTCTAGTTCAATGGTAAAGCATCAGTTTGTATATTGTTAAATTGATAGGTTGATCCCATAGACCCTTATTGTTTTTTCATGATTGAAACATTTCAAAATGAATTACAATATTTTTTTGACTGCTTAACAATGTAACACATTGGACAAATGATCAAGTAATTTGGATTAATGTGTAGAGAGCACGAGGTCAATATCAATTGAATCTCCAATTTAAACATCATATAACTATTAAATTTTAAATAACATATATGTTGATTCACATAGAAAGTCTGATACTTTCCCTATTGATAAAATATTGAATTAGTTTCTAATAGGTCACATATTCAAAAATCATGCCCATCTATTGCATTATGGATAAAATAATTTTGGTCAAAATGGGGGTGCCACATGGTAGCCTAGGATTGGACATATATATATAGCCAACAATCACGTTAGCTTCCTATTTAACTATCGCGTCACTATCTAGTCATCTACCATGTCACATACATGCTCATTTTGTACATCATCTATGACATCACCTACCTAGTCAACATATGTACATTATGTATTCTCCACGTGTCTTCCTTTGGTGCTACCATGTGGCACACATGCACATCATTTTTACATATTTCCCAAAAGATTTAGAACATAATAAATTCATGATACAAAATCTGTTTGATGTCATTCAAGTGAATATGGAGATCTCTCAAAGAACTCTACATTGTGGAAGCCTTTTCATCAACATTTGATATTATAAAAAAATTGGCATTTTTGAGTTCTTGTAGCAATTGGACTTAAAGAACTTCCTAAAAACAAAAAGATAAATAATCATATCATTAAAACACGTTATTAATGAATCCACTTTGATATGGTTTTTGAATCACTCAAATTAGATATCAAGTAAAGAAGTTATCATTAAAACACAAATAGGTAGTCCAACGTGCACCACTTCCACACGGGTAAAAAGTGTATTTCATTTTATTTATTTTCCTTGGATTTTTTTTATTAGAACTATTTATGAATTTTTGCAAAGAGAGACCAAACACATCTTTTCATTGATGATATCACAGTTTATTGTAGGTTAGTGCTAAGTTTTTGCGGGTTCTAAGATGATCAACAAGACCAATATATGCATGTGACTTTTAAAAACCAAATTATTTTTAGAAGAGAATGTCTCAATTAAACCATGATGAATTCAAGTTCACTTTACGCCATAACACATCCATTATGTACAAGTTTGGTGATATAATGGAAACTGCTCAAGAAATTTAATCTAAATAAAGAGACACAATTCTACTCTACTGCTATGTGGAAATTAATTCACAATTTAGAACAACATTCACAAACATTCATCAATCACATACACAAGTAAACATATGCATATAAGGGAAACCAACTGGTAAAAACCCCATAAGCCTGCTTACATTAATCACATGAATAGAGAATCTATTACAATTGATAGCTCCAACTTTGAGCTTAACCTCCAAAAGAATAATTGTTCTCTTTGCTCAATAATGCAACACGTGTACACTCAAGACTAGTCTACCACTGATGTTACATTGCCTTTGAATCTCCTCCACAACTAAGAAATTTGAATTCCTGCATGCATGATTTATTTTTGATTGATTGATCAGTTAACTGGATGATCTCTGAGTTAAACTATTGTCCCACTGTCCAACTGACTGCCAACTAGTTCTATTAATTGTTAGAACTAGTTTAACTAAGTACAACTAGAAATAACTAAGATGGATTGCTATAAATTAGCAATAACACATGGATAACTAAATTCCAAGCCCTCTAACTCAAATTTACTAAGCTAACTAAGTGACAAGAGCCATGTTACCTCGGTTGCCTCTAAGTTATCTGTTGATGTAGGAATTTCAAATTTTTTCAATTTGACCAAGGCTAAGTCAAATTGAGCCTTTCTTGCTACACTTCTCAACACTTCCTCTCAATAAGACAGGGATTATCAACTACCCCTATCATCCACTTGTGTAATTCAAACTTACCTCTTGGAAAGTCCTTTGTCAAGATGGCAGCTTCTTGTTTCTCTCTTAGAATGTATTATAGCAAGATTATCCTCCTTTGCACATTGTCTCATAAATGATGATATCGGATATCTATATGCTTGGATCAATTGTGATTCTCAAAGAGATTAATGCAAATCTGTTTATCACAATATATCATAGTTTGATCCATCTCCTGACCAAAAATTCCCACAAGTATCTTTCTCATCTAGATTGCCTCACATGCTTCTTCACTTGCATCCACATATTCAGCTTATGTTGAGCTGAGAGCCACAAACCTATGCTTCCTACTGTAACTGAAAATTGTTGTGGACCCAACAATGAAAATTCCACGTTATGTACTCTTTCAATCAGATGGACTCCTTTCCCAATCTGGATCTATGAAGACATGCAATTTCACCCCCTTTATCCGTTTATACTATAATCCATACTCGGTAGTGCCTTTGAGGTAGCATAAGACATGCTTTGTTGCCTTCTAATAAAATTTTGTTGGCCTAACCATAGCTTTTCTCAGTTGATTAAATGCATAACACATACAATCATGTGTTCACAAGATACATCAGTGAACCCACTAGCTTTCGGTAAATGGTAGCATCAACCTCTTCACCTAAAGTGGCATTCTCCTTCCTCCAGTTGGTCACTAGAGGTGTCTCCATGGGCTTACAACTCTTGATGCGAAATATATGCAGTACCTCAATGCCATACTTTCCTTCATGCACAAACAATTCCCAATCACCTTTCCATACTTTCAACTTGAGGAAGTGGTGCATGAGACCCATGTATTTCATCCTAAATTCCATTGCAATTTCGTCCTTGCAAGAGTTGGTCAACTGCTCATCACCTGTCAATATTGAATCATTAACATATAAACCAATAAGAAGAAACTTACCTTCTACCAAAATATGATAAAGGTTCGAATCCACTTCACTTTTGGTGAATTCCAATCTAATGAGATAACTATCAATTTGAGTGTACTAATCTCGGGGCGCATGTTTCAGACTGTATAATACTCACCGAAGTCTATAGACATGAGTCTCCTGGTCGAATGTCTCAAATCCTTTTTATTTCTTGATGTACACTTCCTCCTTAATAAAACCATTGAGAAATTTTATTTTTACATCCATATGGGGGACCTTCCACCCCATCTATGTAGCCAACACAATAATTGATCTAATGGATTAATACATTTCTACGGGAGAAAAGGTTTCCTCATAGTCAATTCTCTCAAATTGATAGAATCCTTTGCCACAAATATGGCCTTATACTTGTTTATGCTTTCGTCTACTGCATGATTAACTTTGAAGATCCATTTCAAACCGACAATTGATTTATCTGTCGGTCTTGGGACCACTTCCCAAACACTTTTCTTTATGATAGATTCATATTCTTTCACCATTCATCAACCCAAAAAGTTTTCTCAACTAATTTCTCAATTGAGGATCACTCAGTCTCTACAAGCTTGGTCATTAAATCCATGTAGCCAATGTACCTCTCAGTTTACCTCCTTTACCTACGTAAATTTGAAGGAGCTCCCACATTCTCTCTTGCATCTTACACCAATCTATCAACTTCTCTAGTTTTGTTTCTACCTTCTCAAGATGGTTTTGCTTGAGTGAAAGTCTCCACTATGCCTCCTCTTTGTTCCTCCATTTGTGTCTACTCCCCAACTTCTTGAGGATTCTCCTTTGGAGCTAAAATCTCCTATTCTAGTGGGATTTGTAGCTCCATCTCAAGAGAGCATCTCATTTCTTCCTCCTCATCAAACTTTACATCCGTTTGCACAAATTTCATTCTGAGGGAAGGTAAGTATACCTGGGGATTGTGTGGATTTTCAGTGTAACCCAAAAAAACTCCCAACTTTGCTGTTGGCTCAAGTTTCTGCCTTGAATCTTTCAACACATGACAGTAAACAAACGCTCCAAAATTTTTGAAATGAGACACATCTAGATTTCTCCCCAAGAAATCCTCCTCCAATGTAATCATACTAAGAATATGATGAGGACTATGATTTTATAAGTAGAATATTGAGTTACATGTCTATATCCACAAATGCAGCGGCATGCCTTGGTTATGTATCATAGCTCTCGTTGCTCCCACAATACTCAGGTTCTTTCTCTCACCTACCCCATTCTGTTGTTGGTTGTGGGGAGTTTTTAGTTCTCTTCAAATTCCTTCTTTGGCACAAAAGTCCTTGAAGTGATTCAAAAAATAATCACCTCCATTGTCGCTCGTGAGAGCCTTCACCTTCTTGTTGGTCTCTTTCTCAACTAGTGCCTTGAATTCTACAAATTTTGAGAATGTATCATCCTTCTTCTGAATGAATAAGATCGAGCACTTTCTTAAGAAATCACAAGTAAAAATAACATAGTATTTATGTCTAGCAATGGATACTATCGAGAAGGCTCCACTAACATCAGATTGGACCCTCTCCAAGAATGGATTTCATTTGTTGTCTCAATCATGGAATGTGTATTTTACATACTTCCCCAAGGTATAGCCCTTGCACACATCTGGCTACTCAAGTGATCCTTTAGGGAGGCCAATGGTTATTTTCTTCATAATTTTAAGGGTGCCACAGTGAAAATGACCAAGTCTTATGTGTTGGAGTTCACCAACATATCGAATATGCACTTTCTCTACTTTACTACTTAATGCAATGAAATATTCCATATAAAGTTTGTATAGGTTCTTCACGAGAACCCCAATTTGCCTCACCTGTCCAGTAGCTATGTGTCTCAAAAAGTATTTCCCTTTATTGAAAATAACATCATGGCCGCGATCTTCCAAAACTGCTACAGAGATGAGGTTCTTATTTAGGATTGGTACAAACATGACATCTTTGAGGTGAAGAGGGTATCCTGAATCCCTCTTAAATGTTATTGTACAATTTCTTGGTAACACTATACCTTTCGTCATCCCCAATTTCAATATGCATATGGAGATCTTTCTCTTTTTCACCACTGAAAAAAATCTTTACCTTCTGTCATGTGGAACAAGGCACCTAAGTCCAACTACCACACACTTTGCATCACAGTGTTGGACATGGATGCGATCACGGTGAAGCCTTAACTCAAACTATGAAGTGAATGCCTCACCTATTTCTCCTCCCGAGTTCCTCTTGCTATACTTTTTGTGTGGACACCTTGTAGCATAGTGCCTGAATTCATGGCAGTTGAAATTTTTTATTTTGGACAAATATTTCTTCTTGCCCCCTTGGCTGGAATCTAATATGGTTTAATATTTCTCCCCTTTTCCCTTCTTTCCCTTCCCAAACAATTAAAAATTATCATCATCCACTCCCTTTGATGAGCTTCCATCTCTAGTATTTCGCTTGATTTCTTCTTATACCAAATCAGACCATAAGTGTTCCGAATTCGGTAATTTTTCCCTTCCATTCACAGATTCTTGGTAGTTGTTCCAGGAATTTGGAAGCTCTAGAAGAGCTAGGCTCACCAATTTATCTTCTACAACATTCACACCAACCCATCCAAACTCATCCTAAACTTGGGGAAATCTAGTGAGATAGTATTGGTCTGTGTTATATTCTTTCCACGACTAACCTATGTAGTGAATCGGGGGGTTAGAGGGGGGGCGGAGCTCCCCATTCGTTGCGTTGATTGCACAGCGGGGGGCGGCAGCCCCCCCTGTCCAGGGGGTTTCAGGGGGGCGGGTAGCCCTCCTCTATAGGGTCCAAGGCAGCGCCTCGGGAAAAACATTTTGGACCCTATATTAGGTTGGGCGAACCTACCTATGGTTTTTGGTCCATGGTTTTGGACACGATGGTTTTCGGTCCATGGTATTGGATGCATCGGCATGTATAAATATGTATTGTAACATTGAAAGGAACATAATGAAAAATCAAGCTGGTAGTCCCGATTTTGGGATCCAATGGGAAATATCTGTGTATATGTGTTTTATGTGTTATGCTCTCACATTTTTATGTTTCCTGTGATTTAGAATTAGTATGCAGGTAATTTCTGTATGGGGTTAAAACCTACAACTCAGATAGCCTGTCCCTGGGTCACACTGTTGTTCTCGACCTCTAAGGCCATAGTCACTCTCATTCTATGGGAAAGGGAGTGACCACAGACCTAAAGTCATTCTCATAATCTTACATGCCAATGACTGTGGACCAAACTTGCCAGTTATGTGCTAGGAACCCTAGGAATTAAGCCACTTTTTTAGGACCAGAGCCCCAACCACTTCCTAGAATGGAATGAAAGCTCATAATCAAGTAAAGTATAGGTAAACAATGATGCAAAAGTAAATAGTTGATCAGGAACTTAACCATACCCCTACTAGCCATGACAGGCATTTCATCAAACATATCTTCAACATGTGACCTACAGGCGTAAACAACAAAATTAAGTGTAGGGATCTCATACTTATATGAGAATCGCCATGAACCATTATTTCCTCATGCCATTTGTTGCCTTATCACTTATAAGGTCATAGATACCATATTCATTCAAATATAAGTAAAAACATTCTAAGATTCATACATAGTTGTTGTCACGAAATATACATCTAACAAACATAATAGGAACAAAATTACAATGAACATATCATCCATCAAAATCCATATATACATCAATACCTTTACACATGAAAATCAATGGAGTGAATTTCTCATTAATCAATACAATGAACCAATCAGAAATGGGACTACAATGTTCCACCTAACCATAGATTGGCTGGGCCAAGTCTCTCTTCATCCAATCACCCTCGTGCCATATTCTAAGCATGAATTCGGGACTCATAGAACACATCAAAAACACCAATCAATTTGGATGCCAATGGAGTTCCCCACCTACAAAATGAGGAATTTGAGTGCCTCATAGTCTCTTAGGCTTTACCATGCATCCACAGTCCAATCCAAGGATCATTATGCCCTACACTAAGACATACTCTCCAGTCTTTACTGTGCATTACATCTCGGAGTCACTAGACCCATTCGAGAGAAAGTCCACCTCTTAGCTTTACCGTATATCACGCAATTCACCAGCAAGGATTCCTAGGCCCGCAAAGGCACACAATATGGCTTTAGCACAACCCACAGTCCACTTCAGGGGTTACTAGGCCAGTGGCTTCGTGTATCCTCATTCTGGTTCAGGGACCACTACACCATGTGTTTGTCAATTTGGAGATCCACCCCACTTAGCTTCGAATCCAATCCGACCATCCCACATAAACCAAATGAGAGAACCCATCTCATCAAATCTATTAGGAAATGGAAAGGTTAGGCTGAAAATATTGTCACACCTGGAAAAACCAATTCCATGGTAGAAAAGAAAGACATTCAATCCCATGCATGCCAAATCTAGCAAGGAAAATACACATGCAAGTTGATGCATGTAATGAAGCATGTTGTAGCTTCTTGATATTGTCTTTCCCTGCGTGACCCTTGCTTCCTCTTTGCTTCTTTCCCTTTATTTTTCCAATGCCAAAGTGCTCCAAGAAAAACTTTAAGAGTCCAAGAGTATGAGAGAGAGAGAGAGAATAACGAAAGAGATCCAAAGCTAACCTGAAAAAAGGTTACCAATTGATCCTCATAAGCCTTTTTATGAATGAGGCCTCTATTTTCTTCATTTTCCATTCGTTGTATTCATTTTCCTCCTCACATGCAACCTGTGACCTTTCACCTCCTTTTTCTCCTAATTTCCATTATTTTCATAAATAATTGTGCCAAAAATGCCATTTTTCCTTTCTAAATCCTTAGCCATTTCCTTTGCCAATTTCCTTAGCCATAAATAACCAAATGAACACCCCCTATGATGTCTTGCCTAACATTCACTTGGAATAAGTGTCCCATTCATCCGTGGTTCTTTGTTTTTAACTTTTATTACATGGAATTTTCACCAAGGCTGTTACAGAACCCTCCCCCTTTGGGGACACCATCCTCGGTGTTCAATCACACGTATACCTCAGTAACCTGTTGAAATAAGACATAGTACTCATGGAGCTTTATAGCACAGCTCATTAAGGTATTTACATCCATACACATGGATACATATAGAAACATCACCATAAATATAGATACCAAAACATATGCCAAATCATATACCAAAACATATATCAAACATATACTAGTCATCATATCTAAGCACATATCAAAACATTATATAGCATATATCAAACCATCATAAAAAATATATTGAACCACCATAAGAAAATAACAAACCACCATAAGAAAATACCAAACCACCATATCAAGCTGCTTTGCCTCAACTGGAAAAAAAGGAAGGATACATGGCCCGCATCTGATATGACATCTCCCAGGTAGCTTCATTGGGCCCAAAGTGCTTCCATTGCACTTTAACTTGCTCGATTGCTCAATTCCGAAGCATGAGCACCTTTTGTTGCAATATACAGTGAGGCTTCGGCTGGAATTCTCCATCTAGTTCAACCTACAATACAGACTATTCAATCACATGATCGCCATCCTTAACATACTTCTTAAGAAAAGATACATGGAAAAATTCATGGACTTTCACTGTCGGAGGCAGTGCAAGTCAATAGCCTACTAGCCCAATCCTCTCAATGATACTTAAGGGTCCACAAAACCATGGTGCCAACTTGGCACATGAGCGAATCTGTAATGAGTTCTTCTTCGGTTTGATGTGAAAGTACACATGTTCTCCAACCTGAAACTCCTTGAAAAACTTGTTCTTCTCTGCATAACTCTTCTACCTATCTTATGCTACCTTGAGATTCTTCTTGATCACATATATCTCCTATTCCATGTCTACCATCATATCTGGTCCAACCAATACTCTGCTAACTGGATCACTCCAACTAATGGGAGTGTTACAACTTTTCCCATACAATGCCTCCAAAGGACTCATCCTCAATGACTCCTGATAATTGTTGTTGTATGAAAAATCTACCAAAGGGAGATACTCTTTCCACTTCCATTGCTGATGCATCACATACATCCTCAACATATCCTCTAAGATCATGTTGACCCTCTCTTTCTGTCCATCTGTCTGTGGAATATAAATTGTGCTAAAGGACAACTCTATGCCCAAACCTACAAATAACTCCTTCCAAAACTTGGAAGTGAACTTCACATCCCTATCTGAAACAATATTCTTTGTAACACCATGTAGTCTAACAACATCTCTAATGAACACTTGTGCCACATCACTAGCTGAGAACGAAGACTTCACCAAAATGAAGTGTACAATCTTTGTTAACCTTTCCACAATGACCACGATGGAATCATGATGCTTTACGATCCTTGGCAACCTTGTGATGAAATCCATGGAAATGACCTCACCTTTCCATTCCAGAATCACAATCGGTTGCAGAAATCTACCTCAATGTTTACACTGTGCTTTCACTTGTTGACATTCAAAACACCTTGCCACAAACTCTACTACATCCCTCTTCAAATTCGACCAATAGTAAAATCTCTTCATCACTGTCAGTGTCTTCTGATAACCTGAGTGACCTAAATTATGTTTTTCATGAAACTCCCTCAAGATTACCTTCTTGATCTCACTATTATCCGGTACATATATCCTGTCTTTGAACCTAACCAATCCATGTGTTGTGAGACAATAATCCATACAATGTGCACCTACACCTGTACCTGTGTGTGTACTTATACCTGTACCTATACCTTCACCTGTACCTATACCTATAATATCACATGTAGATGTACCAACATTCTATTGGAACCTGTGCATAATATCCATATATCTAACATCCTACTAACCTACCTACAAGATCCTATCCTGTAAGTCCATCACATAGGAACTCATAACTACCAAGTGATGTATTTGTATCCATCTACTGAGAGAATTTGCCACCCTATTCTATTTACCTCTAACATACCTAATCTCAAAATCAAACTTGTTGACCATGGCAAACCATCTAGGCTGCCTGGCATTCAGATTCGGCTGGTCAAACAAATACCTCAACCCGTCGTGATCACTCATAATCACAAACCGCGTGCCAAGAGGATAATGCCTCCACATCTTCAGTGCATGTATAATTGTTGGTAACTCAATATCATGTGTTGAGTAGTTCTACTCATGCTCATTTAGTTTCTAAGACTCATAACATACCAACTGTCCATCCTGCATAAGGACTCCACCAAGCCCTTTCTTGCAAGCATATGTGCATACCACAAACTCTTTGTCTAGATTTGCAATTTGTAGTGCTGGTACATGCATCAACAATTGCTTAAGTTGCTCAAATTTATCTTCACACTCCCTTTTCCATTCAAACGTATTACCTTTCCTTTGCAAAGATGTAATCGGGTAAGAAATTTGTAAGAAGTTCTTGATGAGCCTCATATAATAGCTTGCCAGATCCATGAAATATCTCACCTCATCCACATTCTTAGGAGCTACCAACTCCATGATGGCCCTTATCTTCTCTAGATCTACTGCAATGATTTCCTTGGAGACCACAAGCCCCAAGTAGTGCACCTCAACATGAAATAAACTACACTTTTTGAGCTTAGCATACAACTAATGCTCTCTCAACAACCTCAATATTGCTACTAAGTGCTCTACATGCTCTTCCTCATTTTTAGAATATACCAGTATATCATCAATGAATACAATAACAAACTTATCCAAATATGGATGCAACACACTATTCATCAAACACATGAATGTAGCTGGAGCATTAGTGATGCCAAATGGAACAACAACAAACTCATAATGCCCATACCTGGTCCTGAACGTAGTCTTGTAAATGTCCTCCTCTTTGATGTGTACCTGACAATATCCAGATCTCAAGTCAATCTTCGAGAACACTGTTGCTCCCTTCAGCTAATCGAACAAGTCAACAATCCTTGAAAAAGGGTATATGTTCTTGATAGTCACTTTTTTCAACTGCCTGTAATCAATGCATAATTTGAGGGTACCATATTTCTTCCTCCCAAACAAGATCGGCGCGCCCCAAGGTGATACACTTGGCCTAATGTATTCCTTGTCTAACATTTCCTTCAACTTCAACTTCAAGTCAAACAACTTAGGTGTGCTCATCCTGTACGATGATTTTGACGCTGGTGCTACCCATGGCACTAACTCAATCGAAAAATCTACCTCCCTATGATGTCGAAACTCTGTAATGTCCTTAGGGAATACATCCTAAAACTGCTACAACATTGGATATTTGTTCAACACGTATGCATCCTCAACCTCCTTACCCTTATCACTATAAATGTGTACTACAAATAACTTGCATCCTTACCCGTGGCTACGCTTTGCTTGCATAGCTGTCACCATCCTAACTAATGTGGATTTCTTCTTACCTTGCAAGACTCTTGGTTCTCCATTGTCATCAACACACTCAATAGCTTTATCATAGTAGTCAACTTGGGTTCTATGTAGATACAAAGAATCCATGCCCAACAACATATTGTATGATCCCAATGGTAACATATTCAAATGTGCTACTATAGGCATACCATTTAAATCTAATGTACAAGCTCTTACCCAATGATGAACTCACTTCTTTGTACCTGTAGCTGACTGCACTAACCAAGACTCTGCATGCAATTCCTTATTAAAACCACACTTGTCCACTAAGTTAGGACTAACATAGCTATAATTAGATGCAGGGTCAATAAAAATAGAAATAACTTGATCACAAAGCTTACCATACATCTCAATGATAGATGCGTATTGTTTTTCTTGCCTGTTGTGCACTGCTACATAGATACGTGGAATACTCTCACCAACATCCCCAATAGTCTGTACCTCATGTGCATTGTATATCTTAGTCCTTCCACCTTAATGCTGAAGACAATCTCTCTTAAGGTGTTCCTCACCACATGTCCAACATTCCAACTGACCAGTGCCCTCACCTTTATGTTGTTGTTGCTATTGTTCTAACCCATGTCCCTTTCTAGTTGCATTAAATATCTTTTGCAGAGCCACATTTTCTTTCCCATATCCATGTTGAGGCCTTGCCCTCTTAGGATGCCATTTACCTCTACCTTTGTCTTTTTCCCTTCCATCCATGCTTAGATTAATTCTTACGCTTTGATTTATCATAGCAATGCTTCAGTTTCGCAACAAATTCCTCAAGTGACTGAGGCTCGTCATACTCCATCTAATCTCTAAATTCTAATGGAAAACCACTAACAAATCTCTGAACTTTAGCCTTCTCATCAGTAAGATATGATACATACCTCAATAGTTCCAGAAACTTGGTCTTGTATTCTTCATCTTTCATTAATCCCATCTTTAACCCATATAATTCTTTAGCCTTACTATTGTAGTACGTTTCTAACAAGTACTTCTTCCTTAAAAGTCCCTTGAATTCCTGCCAACTCAAGTAATCTATCTTAATGTATCTAACCCGCTTAACATCTTCCCACCAGATGTGTTATTTACCTTTCAAGCTAAAGATAGAGATTTTGTCCTTCATGTTATCCATGTACTCATGCAACTCAAAGAATTTGTTCATCCAAAGTATCCAAGCCTCTGCATATTCCATCTTCTTCACATCTCCATCAAAAGTAAGTGGTTTTTCTTTCTTGAATTTACCCAATAAGTATCCCCTATCATTCCTCTAGTAATGACAATAGTGACGATGTACATGTTGTCTTTCAAAACCAAAACTAGAATAATAACTATACTCATTGCCCCACATTTCTAGAGTGTCCAAAAACCGTCTATCTCTCACTGTATCAAATCTATCTAACTTGTGTCTACCAGGAGATCTACTATCATATGATCCATTAGTCCCATCCTCATGTGGATGGCTGATACAAAATGACCCTTGTCACTACAATTCTGAAAAACTTTAAAGAAGTGTAGCATTGACCTCTGCTTGCTTCTCTTGTGCCTATATGATCCGATAATTATCTACCTTACAACTCCTTATCTCTTCCTTCAATATTCTCATTGTATTATCTTGTTGAAGCCCTGAAAATTGGGTCTACAACAAGGGGATACCCTATTATCCGGCCATAGTGTCCACTCAGATGCTGTTATTCCCACTAAGATGGGTGGCTATCTTAGAAACAAACAATCAAAGTCTACTATTGTTTTCTTTCATGAACATAGACAAGAAGAGAACCAAGAAGACCAACCTGATCCTTGCGTTTGATTTCCTCTCCTTCTTGATAGAGTTTCACCTCTTCTTCTTTGTCTGCCCAGCTTCAAAAGAACCTGTGGAATCACAAAAACATACTACTATCTAAGAAACAAAGATCTAAATTCATAAATAATACAGGATCAGATGTGTATTAACCATATAAATGCATATATAAACAAGTACACAAGAATATGGAAGGAAACAAGAATAGCTTTATTAAGATGAAAAGTAGGAAGAGGATTACAACCATGTGCTCTAACCCAGCATAATCCTCCAGCTAGGAAGCCCTTTTTCACCTCAAGCGAAGGTTAGATCACCCAACACTATGAATGTACCCCAGAAAACCAACAACACTTCTCTATAAGATACAAAATTCCACCCTCTGGATCTTTGTGATGAGGGATCCATATATAGATGATTACAGAGAGGTGAGTCATCTTCTGGGATCTTGATTAGTGTCCTCTCTCTGATAGTTCTTGCTTCCACTTTGAGAATGATGATCTCTTACTCATCCCTGGTCGAAAATAGAGAGGCAAGTGCCAGAGGGGAAGCTTTTGGAAGATTCCATGATCTTCCACCTCGAATTTTTGTCCCTGCCATTTGTCCATTCCCGACCATCGCACCCTACAGAGGAGCAAACAAGTATGCATCGCACCTTGTACATTGGGAAGGTGCTATGCATCGCACCCTTTGCATTGAGCTTTCAGTATGGTCCTGTTTTGACCATTTATGAGCAGTTTTCAGTGGAGAACTTCTGGGAGATGATGTAATCAATTGACCTTGTTAGTTTAGGTAGTTAAGAACCACTTTTAGGGACTTAGGAGCCCTCAGTTTATGGACATTTATGATTGGGGTTGAAGTGCCCAAAAATCTCTATAACATACCCACCCGCTTCAGACCTTGAAAGAAGCTCCTTTTCTGTTTGGGATGGTGGGTCCGACTGGGGATAATGGGACCAGTTTCCCAATTTGTGTGTGTTGATAAGAATTGATATTTCCTTTTTCGAAAGATTTCTAAGTAAAATTCTTTTAATCTAATGTCTAATTTAAAACATGCAATTATATTCTAATGAACAAAAATATATAATTCTAAGACTAACCTAGGATTCAATTTTTCACTTATGCAATCTAAAATAATTTCTAACAACAATTGATAATAAAGATCATTCAATTGCTACAAGAAAATAATTCGATAAAAATGAATTGTTTCGTATAAAAAATTAGCTGAAATAATTCTGAGAAGCATATTGCATAATAAGTCATTCATACATTAAGCATAAACAGAATAGGTATCACCGTACAAAAGTACCAAATGATAACTCAAACATTCAAGCTTTCATATATAAATAACTGAGCATAAAATATTACTTTGACACATAAGCAGAAATCATTAAGAGATAAAAGTAACATTGATAACAAGTTCTACTCATGAGCTTTAGCAATATAGATTTATCTCTTTCTAATTAAGTATCTACTAAGAGTAAAAAGGTGCATTTCAGTAGCAGACATTAAACACAAATATCAATAAATCTCGTTCCATTCATTCATGAAAACCTTCTTTGAGGGTGCAGAAGTGCATGTTCTGAGGAAAAGTTTTTGACAAATTTTAGGACCCTTCTCTAAATGCATGAGAGGGGTTAAAATAATACTATCTAAATACTAAAAATAGTTTATTACAAAATTATAGGGGGAGGTTTAAATGACCATCCTCTTCTAAGGCAAAAATAAATCAAAACTAAAACTAAAACTGAATCTGGAAATTAGCTATCTAAGTATATGTTCGCTGAGATCGCAAGCATTCAGCATCGGCTTCAGGATTGTCAGTTGGCTGACCTCTGATTTTAGTTGCCCTGCAAAAACAGAATTGGCAAGCGCTAGCGCTATCTTCACGCCAGAGTTCGTAAGGAATCTGAGAGTCATGCATTGACTGTGTCGTTTAAACAAGTACTGTCAGTAAGTATCCCAATGCAATTTAGTTAACTTCTTGATGGAATCTTCCCTTTCCTTAGCTTTTTGTCTCTAGCTTGTCCACAGTTGTTGCACCTTTGGGAGAAATCCCAAATGGTCTCTGATATGAGGTTTTCTCTGTTGGAGTTTTCATTGACACAGTCAATGACGTTATTTGTCGATGTAGCTACTTCTTCTACTGCCTGTTCTACCTTCCTAATCTGTGCGTCCCACTTATGAAACAACATTTCTTTGTGGTCTTCATTGATTTTGAGTGCGCTTGCTTTCTTTCCTTCTTCCTGCCACGCATCGGGTGTTGAATGGAATCGCTACGTTTCAGCCAAATCTGCTTACCGCCCAAGGGTGCCTCGATAAATACTGTCGTTTTTAGAGCACGGGTCCCACCCTTAGCCTTTAGCACCTTTGCCCATGATTTTCCCAGCTTACATGCGACTAAGCACTCCGATGCTTTCCTTCTCGAGGGATTTTGCCTAGCAATGCACTATTAGCGCTACGATAATTGCGCATCAGAAACTACCTCCTTTTCCCAATCTAGGGTTCCCTCGTGCTAGTTTTGCCTCTTGCGTGGTCTCGATGGGCCTTGGTTAGCGTGCTTTGACCTTTTTCAGTTGTTCTTCTCTTATCGACCAGTTCTTGCTGCACTCTGCCAAATCTTCATTTTCTTTGGCAAACTTCTCCATGCACTGTTTCTTGTATCTTGCCTACAGCTTTGGTAGATGATACATAAACCTTAAATCTTACAGAGTGAATGACCCAATGAGGTCTTGGCTCCGAGACTTGAATTTTCTGTCTGATATATCAGCACTGTCCAGTACCCACTTGACCATGTCTGTGTATGGAAGAATCTTAGGTCTTGCTGCTATCCAGTGCAAGAATGAACATGCAAGTTCAGTAATTGATGCCTCAGACGACCCGCGTGAGTTTCGTGTTGCTTTAACCTCCATAACTCTGGGATTTTATTCTTCGAGCAGACTGTACATGCCTTCACAAGTGTTTATGTCAGCATCTCTGTTATAGGTGGTGTCTGTGTATAAGGGCATCATCTCTTTGTCCTCTGTAACTGGAGCTTTTCCTTTCTTTCCCACTACGCTCTGCACACTGTTGCATATATTATTCTGCTTGCTGCTCCTGCAAATTTACAAGTAAGGAAAGAATAATGGTAAGAGATAAGGTGACGGGAAAGCTCCTTAACTCTAAAATCATATCAAATATATCACCCTTTGTGAAATAACCTTTCGATCAGATCTAAATCTTATCTCATAAATGACCATCAACTAACCATTAAATTGACATTAATGCCCATAACTTGGTATCGGATTTCTTCAAAAACTTTATTGAATGATGAGCACTGCAGATATGTGATAAAACAATTTTGCGATTTACTTCACAATATCGCTAATACATTTCATTAACAATATTTTATCACCTTACGCATCTGTGAGATGCGATTTGTGAGATGCCCTATCGCATATCTGCGGATCGAGATGTTTTATCTTAGGTGATACTTGCGGCGTATGAAATCTACGATGTGTTATGAGTCTTTAAGGCATGCGATCTCGCATTGCGTTTTTGCAATTTCAAAAGCTTTCTAATATGATGTCCTCCATTATCCTTTACGATGCGATGTCTTATTGTTAAGAGAATGATTTTTTCGGAACTTATCATAAAAAATTAAGTTTTTTGGGTTTTGTGGGTGTTTTCCTAAGTTTATGATAGTATGTTTTATTCAAAGGGAAATATAAGTGCTATTTTTTATTTTTTTAGAAGGGTCCCCATTTATTTAGCTTTATTACTAAAACTAAATAAAAGGGGGGTTGTTGCTGGCCACAACAATTGGCGATTCACTAGGAAGAACCAGTTATCTCTAATTATCTTTTGATTTTTCTCGACTTCCAAAGCAGAAAAGTTTTCTGGAAAATAAAACTTTATTATAGAAATATAAAGTGCATCATGGTTTCATCCATTAATGGTAGTTTGTTTCTTCTGTGTTAACTCTAATTATTTACTTCCCAAAGCTAGTCATTGTATTTACATCAGCCACTACTTGGTTTATAAAGATAAAAACAAAAGCTTCCCTGTAGATCAATTTTAAGTATGCTCGTTTGTCATAGGTAGAGTCTCTGCTGCCAGAAGGTGTTCATAGCCTCGATAGGGTTACCTGTTACCCAGCAATGATCATGTATCCTACTTGGAGAAATATACACTTTTCAAAGATAAAACCATATCCACACTTATTTCTTTTTGTTTTCTTTTAGTTCTTAAAGAACAATGTCTTGGTTTGGTAGCCAAATTATGACAGTGCCATTCACATGATTTATAACTTTTTTGAACAAGTTGGCTTGTGATGAGACCCCTTGTCTTTTGATTGCAACAATCTTTAGTCATTGCCCTATTTTGGTATGCAGTTTTGGCAATGTCAACAAGTTATAATATCTATGATCATGATAAGTCAGCTCGTGATGATACCTCTTATTCTTTAAGTCTATAGTGTATCATTGGATTACTCCTTGAAACTTATAATTCCCTAGGTGGGGAGGAGGTCATTGGTTCCTTAAGAATAGCTCTGGACAACAATTATAGAGTTTTTGGAAAGAGCTTTTCCACAGAGAATCTGTGTTTTGTTATTGATGCTTTTTATTGATTGATATAAAACAAATTCTCACTAAAGGTTGTTTTTCATCAAAATTCATAAGGCTGAAACTAGTAACATTTTCAAGCTTATAGCTTTTGACTATATCTTTCAATAATAATGGTTGATTTTCCAAATCAGTTCTATTTATACAAGTGAAAAAACAAAATCTAAAAGAAACACTAATCTTTTTCACGAATTCTCAAAGTTTAACCATTTACAACCTGTTTTATTATCAAAATAAATCTACAAACAATAGTTTATAAAAATAGAAGAGGTCATCTTCTATGGAAAGTATTTTTTAAGGATTTTCCCATTAATAGGTAAAGATTCTCTTTTTCCCACTAAATCTTGCAACATGAAAGTGGATGGACCTATGATTTCTACAATTTGGAATGGGCCAAGCCACATTCGTTGGAATTTAGAATGTTTACCTTTTTCTTCGTGAGGCTTATCCCATTTCAAAACTAAATCTCCAATTTGAATATCCTTCCTAGATACCATGTTTGAATCAAAGGAAGCCTTTACTAATGCTTGATGATGAGCGTGTGTTATTTTACCCTATTCTCGTTGCTCTTCTAGCTTAAGGATCTGCATTTGTCTTAGTTGTAAAGATGAAGTCGGTGTTTCGTCAATAAATTGAACTAAGGCCAAAGAAGGAATTGCTAGATGAGTTGGGAGAACTACTTCTTTCCCATAAACTAAATTAAAGGGAGAAGTGCCAATGGAAGCCTTTTTAGTTATTCGGTCTGCCCACAGAGCATACATCAAAGATTTGTGCCAATTTTTATGATTCTAATCAATGGTTCACTTAATGATTCTAATTAAGTTTTTATTCGTTGATTCGTCCAACCCATTCCCTTGTGGGTAACAATTGGTAGAATATTTAAGCTTAAAACCTATTTTAAGTGAAAATTCAGTCATAGCATTGCTAGAAAAATATGATGCATTATCAAACACTAAAGCAAAGAGTAGACCAAACCTGGTAATTATGAACTGATCTATGAAATCAATGATGTGTTCAGCATTGGCTGTCTTGAGTGGAGTTGCTTCTACCCATTTAGTAAAATAATCTGTAGGTGTAAGGATATACCTATCTTGTTTAGAAGAGTGAGGAACAATCTCACCTATTATATCCAATCCCCATTGATCAAAATGTTGATCGATATTGACTGGTTGCAAAGGCAATGATGGTTTCTTTTGTCTTCTAACAACAATTTGACAAACTTGACATTTCCTTACATAGCTATGTGCATATTTAAATAGTGTAGGGCAATAGTATCCTGCACGCAAAATTTTATGTTTTGTAGCATCTCCCACATAATGTCCACCTGCTGGTCCATCATTGAGTTCCTGCAACACCTTTTCAGCTTCAGATTTTTAAAGACATAGAAGGAGAATAGAATCATAATTCATCCTAAAAGGTACATTGTTTACTAGTTGATACTTCTTAGCCTTCAATCTTAAAGCTCTTTTCTTCGTATAATTCATATTTGAATGAGCATATCCATTCTTTAGATAAAATATGATATCAACATATGTCGATTCAATATCATTTAGGCTTACCTCATACCTTTGTACTTCTTGATTTGGAGATGATATTTTAGAAATAAGCGATTCTCCATCCAACATCTTGCAAAAGCCTTAACCTTTTACAATATTTGCTGGCCTAATCTCAGCGTCGTATTCTTGTAAGGCAGTGACCCAATTTGCTTTTTTTCACACACATCTTTCTGTACTAAGAGATTTCTTACCGCTGGGAAAAACACTATGATCTTTACGCTGTAAGGCGTTTCCATTTGAAATGAATTGCCCTAGCCGCCGCCGTGTCCTATTGTTGACCGTAGATTTGTGGTGTTAGACGATTGAATGAATTGTGATCGTTGATCCAACACTGATCCAAAACTGAAACTGAAACTAAAAGGTTAATGAAGAAGCCGAACAAACACACGGCCAGCGAACCATTCGTTTCGCAGCTGATGAAGAAGCCAGACAAACACACCGCCACTGAACCATTCCTTTCGCAGCTGATGAAGAAGCCGGAAAAACACACCGCCAGCGAACCATCCCGATGATAAACCAGAATTTACTCACAGCTTTGATATTGTTAGGTCACTCGTTTCAAATGTGGGGGTTTTACAGTTCAGGCAGGACTCAATCACTGCCTTTTTGATGGAATATCTTCATTCGATTTTACAGTAAATCTGGCTTCCATTATTAAAGGAGAAACTTTGGAGGTAACACCAGACTTGGATCGAACCATTCTGAAAGCCAGGGTTCCTCAGAAAATCGATCATGACCATCTCGAGTACACCAAAAGCATAAAACCCTGGTACAAACAGGCGTAAAGCCTTTTAGTGAAAATTGTTCTACGCAGAGTTGGCTGCAAAGAGATCAATGAAGGCACCTCTTCATTACTGTTGCAGCCACTTTCAATTCAGTTGTGCAGGTCATCTGATATGTTTTAGAAGATTTGATGCAGAATATACCACACGACAATTGAATTTGGGAATAAGCAGGTCAGCTTCTGGTCCCTAATTTTTGAGGTAGAGGACTAAAGCAAAAAGGGCCAAAATCCCTTTTTAAAGAAAATATACAGAGGATTTATGCCGTTGAATGAAACCCTAAATCACACCAGGCATAAAAGGATCGAGATCCAATACAATATACAATAATTAAAGAAGGGAAGACATCCTGAGCGACACTGAAAGATTTTTCAAAATAATGTCAAATTTAGTTGAGTGCGGGTTTTATGATTGAATTCTCCAGTATTATGCACGGACTGGCGAACCTGAGAAACGAATTCTCCTGTGCCTTTGTTTCTCAGTTCCACGACTGTTGTGGAAAGAGTTGCCCCATAACCCAGAACCGTAGCATCGATCTCAATTTCTTCCTGATACAATCAGATTCATCAGCTAATTACATGCAAGCAGATGAGAAGATATTGTGAAGGTGCAGAGCAGTCAGCCATTATTTGTTTGGTGAATTTGAATTTGGGTTCCCGTGAAAAAAAACCTTTCAGTGAAATTGGGGATGTTAGAGCCATCCAGATAAGCTGATTCCTTTTGCTTTTGTATTTTGCAAAGATTACAACTACACGAGTCATTGTTTTGCAGGGCCTTTCATGGCAGCTCCCTGTACCTGCACACTAAAGCTTAATTTTCTCCCAGCACCGTTTCTGTTTCCAAATTTAATAACCAGAATTATTTATTTTCTTTCCATGCTTTTTCCCTTCTTCTTTTTAATAAAAAATGTTTTTTTGACCTTTTTCTTTTTAATTAGGCCGTAAGAGTTTCCCTTTGAAATGAATTGCCCCAGCCGCCGCCATGTCCTATTGTTGACCGTGGATTTGTGGTGTTAGACGATTGCATGAATTGTGATCGTTGATCCAACACTGATCCAAAACTGAAACTGAAAAGTTAATGAAGAAGCCGAACAAACACACGGCCAACGAACCATTCATTTCGCACCTGATGAAGAAGCCGGACAAACACACCGCCACCTAACCATTCGTTTCGCAGCTAATGAAGAAGCTGGACAAACACACCGCCAGCGAACCATCCTGATGATGAACCAGAATTTACTCACAACTTTGATATTGTCAGGTCACTCGTTTCAAATGTGGGGGTTTTACAGTTGGGGCAGGACTCAATCACTACCTTTTTGATGGAATATCTTCATTCGATTTTACAGTAAATCTGGCTTCCATTATTAAAGGAGAAACTTTGGAGGTAACACCAGACTTGGATCAAACCATTCTGAAAGCCAGGGTTCCCCATGACCATCTCGAGTACACCAAAAGCACTGCGAAGAAATAGTTTAGCAGAAAACCATGAATAATACTTTCACGATATGTTCGAACCGACCAACCATATGGCCAATATGTTCTTATTTTATTGATTATAATTATGCTTTTGAACTGTTGATGATGAATACAAACCCTTTAATCCGGACAAGTTGATCTCTCTGTTAATTATCAATCCAATATATCTATATATCGAATGACCAAATGACTCTCTGGGTAGTCTTGATCAAAATATTTTATTGTTGACATCGTACTTATGGAACTTTATCTGAGAATATCTTTTCAACATCTCTTACACCTCTGTTCACAATCATATCATTTAGGGGCAACGGTTTTAACTTTTTTCCCTCTCTGTCATTTGTCATCTAAAGGTCTAGAAATTGAGCTCATTATGTTACTATGGAGTTGCATTAACACTCTGTTACCTCTCATATTTACCTTTATAAAGCCGTGTTTGAAACTATAAATGTTTCTTTCCATCAATTATGAGATTAGACAGTAAATTCGCGGGTTAATAAATGGTGCCTAAATGTTTCCAATATGTCTTCCTCAGAAATAAAATAAATGAATGGCTTTATGCCATTCAAACCAGTTAATATGCCATTCAAACCAGTGATAGAACTTGTCGTTTAGTAGCAAGGATAAGTAACGAGATAGTAAGTGTACCTGTCATGGAATGGATAGTTGTAATGAGACCTTCAACAATGCCAAACTTGTAGTTCTCATTGATTACCTGCCAGTGTTTTTGTTTTCTTTTAACATATAGTTCCTCCCCATCAATATGTAATTTTTCTCATATAAATACACCTATACCTATACAATGAAAACTGTGATAATTCAGTAAAAATATCATTGCAAACCTCAGCCAAGGGAGCCAAGCAGTTAGTAGTACAGCTTGCATATGAAACAATGTTCAAATCAGATTTATACTGGTGCTCATTGACCCCAACAACAACTTTTTTAGCACCTTCCTGTTAGAAATCAACAAAAAAAAAATTAGTATATGGAGTCCAAATTGTAATTTCCATTCACCCTCAAAGTATCACGAAATGCACAACGGTAAATGTGGAAAATACATTTGTTGACACAAATATAAGTTCCAAGCTTGTACAACATACTATGTACCAGGCAAGTAAGTTATTCAGAGCTTTTAGATGTTCCATTTTAAGTGTAATTTTAGGTTGTAGGATTTTCTTATGATCATGAGATTTTAGGATGAGAATTTGTTTTGATATTCAAACTCAGGACGTCAAATTTGCAGCATTCCACCTTCTTCTCCAAGTTAACCCTATTTCTGCATGCCATGGTTCAAGCTCTCATTCCAGAAAAATGGACTTTATGGCATTTTGTCTCCTTTTTAACATATAGAGTATATTTGACAGATTTTCTTTTATACATTTAAAAAAATATTTGATTAGAAATTTGCTAAGAATAGAATGTTCAACAGAGTCTGTTTCTTTTGAGAATAATGATGGTCATATTATTTTTGTTTTCATTGTTTTTCCTTTTTTTCAATGTCTACCATAGCATGAAAAAATTTTTGATGTGCTACTGTAGCCTTTGTTGCTATTTTAAGTCCAACATAAACATCTAGAACATGAATTTTGAATGGTTTGCTGTGTGAGTCAATTGTGTTTGCAATCAAATGGCAGGGATACAAATTCTAGACTAAATGTGGAAAATACATTTGTTGACACAAATATAAGTTCCAAGCCTGTATAACATACTAAGTACCAGGCAGGTAAGTTGTTCAGAGCTTTTAGATGTTCCATTTTAAATGTAATTTTAGGTTGTAGGATATTCTTATGATCGTGGATGTAGCAAGCCATGGCGGTTTTATCTACTACACACGCGGACCTCAAGTCCCTTATTACAGATCTCCAATTTCCTACAGCAAAATGGGACGAGAAATGGATGGACGAATACCTGGATGACACTGTAAAGCTTTTAGACATTTGCCTTGCATTAAATGTCAAAATTTCAAGGCTTGAATATTTCCAGCTTCTTGTTCATTATGCTTTGCATTTGCTGGACTTTTTAGATGGCGTTTGGTCTAACGACAAGCTCTTCCATGTCAAAGGTTTTCTCCAAGAGTTGAAGGAAAAAATGGATTCGAAGGGGAAAAATGGTGCAAACACCCAAAGGAATAGTAGGATTGAAAATTGCATTGTGATATTAAAGCATATGAGCAAAAGCCTTCAATTTGGGAAGGTAAAGTCATCGTCAAAGGGTAGTGTTTTCTTGAGAGCGATGTATGGAGTGAAGGCAACAACTATATTTCTCTGCAGTGTGGTGGCTTCTGCTCTCGCTGGGCACTCTGGCCCATTGATTGAATTGCATATTCCTGATCAGTTTGCATCCTTGCTTGGAGTTGAGATAACAACTTTTTTAGCACCTGCCTATTAGAAATCAACAAAAAAAAAATTATTATATGGAGTTTAAATTGTAATTTCCATTGTTGCACTTTATAATTTGCTAAGAATAGAATTTTGAAGAGAGCCTGTTTCTTTTGAGAATAATGATGGTCATATTATTTTTGTTTTCATTGTTTTTCCCTTTTTTCAATGTCTACCATAGCATGAAAAAAGGTTCTGATGTGCTGTTGTAGCCTTTGTTGCTATTTTAAGTCCAACAAAAACATGTAGAACATGAATTTTGTATGGTTTGCTGTGTGTGTCAATTGTCTTTGCAATCAAATAAATTAAATCCAGCTCCTCTGCCACCTTGCTAGTCCTTGTTTGATGGTCCATCAACTGTCTTCTATGTTGTTGTTTACATACAGAAACATAAGTCAATGTAGCTTGCAGATGCCTTGTATTAATAAAATTCAAGGGCATAATACTAGATCATAGTAAGTGTACCTGTGATGGAATGGACAGCTGTCATGAGACCTTCAACAATGCCAAACTTGTCATTCGTTACCTGCCAGAGAAAACAGAGTGTTTTTGTTCTCTTTTAACATATAGTTCCTCCCTAGCAATATGTAATTTTTCTCATATAAATACACCTATACAATGAAAGCTGTGATAATTCAGTAAAAATATCATTGCAAACCTTAGCCAAGGGAGCCAAGCAGTTAGTAGTACAGCTTGCATTTGAAACAATGTTCAAATCAGATTTGTATTGGTGCTCATTAACCCCAACAACAAACATAGGCGCATCCTTGCTTGGAGCTCAGAGAACAATGTTTTTAGCACCTGCCTGTTAGAAATCAACAAAAAAAAAATTATTATATGGAGTTCAAATTGTAATTTCCATTCACCCTCAAAGTATCACGAAATGCACAACAATAAATGTGAAAAATACATTTGTTGACACAAATATAAGTTCCAAGCCTGTACCACATATGAAGTACCAGGCAGGTAAGTTGTTCAGAGCTTTTAGATGTTCCATTTTAATTGTAATTTTAGGTTGTAGGATTTTCTTATGATCATGAGATTTTAGGACAAGGATTTGTTTTGATATTCAAACTCAGGAAGTCAAATTTGCAGCGTTCCACCTTATTCTCCAAGTTAACCCTATTTCTGCATGCCATGGTTCAAGCTCTCATTCCAGAAAAGTGGGCTTTATGGCATTGTGTCTCCTTTTTAACATATAGAGTATATTTGACAGATTTTCTTTTATACATTTAACAAAATATTTGACTAGAAATTTGCTAAGAATAGAATGTTCAACAGAGCCTATTTCTTTTGAGAATAATGATGGTCATATTATTTTTGTTTTCATTGTTTTTCCTTTTTTTCAATGTCTACCATAGCATGAAAAACGTTTTGATGTGCTGTTGTAGAATTTGTTGCTATTTTAAGTCCAACAGACACATCTAGAACATGAATTTTGAATGGTTTGCTGTGTGAGTCAATTGCGTTTGCAATCAAATAAATCAAATGGCAGGGATACAAATTCTAGACTAAATGTGAAAAATACATTTGTTGACACAAATATAAGTTCCAAGCCTGTACAACATACTAAGTACCAGGCAGGTAAGCTGCTCGGAGCTTTTAGATGTTCCATTTTAAGTGTAATTTTAGGTTGTAGGATATTCTTATGATCGTGGATGCAGCAAGCCATGGCAGTTTTGTCTGGTACACACGCGGACCTCAAGTCCCTTATTACAGATCTCCAATTTCCTATAGCAAAATGGGACAAGAAATGGATGGACAAATACCTGGATGACACTGTAAAGATTTTAGACATTTGTCTTGCATTAAATGTCGAAATTTCAAAGCTTGAATATTTCCAGCTTCTTGTTCATTACGCTTTGCATTTGTTGGACTTTTCAGATGGTCTAACGACAAGCTCTTCTGTGTCAAAGGTTCTCTCCAAGAGTTGAAGGAAAATATGGATTCGAGGGGGAAAAATGGTGCAAGCACCCAAAGGAATAGTAGGATTGAAAATTGCATGGTGATATTACAGCATATGAGGAAAATCCTTCAGTTTGGGAAGGTAAAGTCATCGTCAAAGGGAAGTGTTTTCTTGAGACCGGTGTAAATTCAGTAAAAATATCATTGCAAACCTTAGCCAAGGGAGACAAGCAGTTAGTAGTACAACTTGTATTTGAAACAATGTTCAAATCATATTTGTATTGGTGCTCATTAACCCCAACAACAAACATAGGAGCATCCTTGCTTGGAGCTCAGGTAACAACGTTTTTAGCACCTGCCTGTTAGAAATGAACCAAAAAAATTTATTATATGTATTTAAAATTGTAATTTCCATTCACCCTCAAAGCATCATGAAATGCACAACAGTAAATGTGGAAAATACATTTGTTGACACAAATATAAGTTCCAAGCCTGTACAACATACTATGTACCAGGCAGGTAAGTTATTCAGAGCTTTTAGATGTTCCATTTTAAGTGTAATTTTAGGTTGTAGGATTTTCTTATGATCATGAGATTTTAGGATGAGAATTTGTTTTGATATTCAAACTCAGGACGTCAAATTTGCAGCGTTCCACCTTATTCTCCAAGTTAGCCCTATTTCTGCATGCCATGGTTCAAGCTCTCATTCCAGAAAAATGGACTTTATGGCATTTTGTCTCCTTTTTAACATATAGAGTATATTTGACAGATATTCTTTTATACATTTAACAAAATATTTGACTAGAAATTTCCTAAGAATAGAATGTTCAACAGAGCCTGTTTCTTTTGAGAATAATGATGGTCATATTATTTTTGTTTTCATTGTTTTTCCTCTTTTCAATGTCTACCATAGCATGAAAAAAGTTCTGATGTGCTGTTGTAGCCTTTGTTGCTATTTTAAGTCCAACAGAAACATCTAGAACATGAATTTTGAATGGTTTGCTGTGTGAGTCAATTGTGCTTGCAATCAAATGGCAGGGATACAAATTCTAGACTAAATATGGAAAATACATTTGTTGACACAAATATAAGTTCCAAGCCTGTACAACATACTAATTACCAGGCAGGTAAGTTGTTTAGAGCTTCTAGATGTTCCATTTTAAGTGTAATTTTAGGTTGTAGTATATTCTTATGATTGTGGGTGCAGCAAGCCATGGCTGTTTTATCCGCTACAGACGTGGAACTCAAGTCCCTTATTACAGATCTCCAATTTCCTATAGCAGAATGAGATGAGAAATGGATGGACGAATACCTGGATGACACTGTAAAGCTTTTAGACATTTGCCTTGCATTAAATGTCGAAATTTCAAATCTTGAATATTTCCAGCTTCTTGTTCATTATGCTGTGCACTTTCTGGACTTTTCAGATGACGTTTGGTCTAACGACAAGCTCTTCCGTGTCAAAGGTTCTCTCCAAGAGTTGAAGGAAAAAATGGATTCGAAGGGGAAAAATGGTGCAAACACCCAAAGGAATAGTAGGATTGAAAATTTCATTGTGATATTACAGCATATGAGAAAAAGCCTTCAGTTTGGGAAGGTAAAGTCATCGTCAAAGGGTAGTGTTTTCTTGAGAGCGATGTAAATTCAGTAAAAATATCATTGCAAACCTTAGCCAAGGGAGCCAAGCAGTTAGTAGTACAGCTTGCATTTGAAACAATGTTCAAATCAGATTTGTATTGGTGCTCATTAACACCAACAACAAACATAGGAGCATCCTTGCTTGGAGCTCAGATAACAACTTTTTTAGCACCTGCCTGTTAGAAATGAACCAAAATTTTTTTATTATATGTAGTTCAAATTGTAATTTCCATTCACCCTCAAAGTATCACGAAATGCACAACGGTAAATGTGGAAAACACATTTGTTGACACAAATATAAGTTCCAAGCTTGTACAACATACTATGTACCAGGCAAGTAAGTTATTCAGAGCTTTTAGATGTTCCATTTTAAGTGTAATTTTAGGTTGTAGGATTTTCTTATGATCATGAGATTTTAGGATGAGAATTTGTTTTGATATTCAAACTCAGGACGTCAAATTTGCAGCGTTCCACCTTCTTCTCCAAGTTAACCCTATTTCTGCATGCCATGGTTCAAGCTCTCATTCCAGAAAAATGGACTTTATGGCATTTTATCTCCTTTTTAACATATAGAGTATATTTGACAGATTTTCTGTTATACATTTAACAAAATATTTGACTAGAAATTTGCTAAGAATAGAATGTTCAACAGAGCCCGTTTCTTTTGAGAATAATGATGGTAATATTATTTTTGTTTTCATTGTTTTTCCTTATTTCAATGTCTACCATAGCCTGAAAAAAGTTCTGATGTGCTGCTGTAGCCTTTGTTGCTATTATAAGTCCAACAGAAACATCTAGAACATGAATTTTGAATGGTTTGCTGTGTGATTCAATTGTGTTTGTAATCAAATGGCAGGGATACAAATTCTAGACTAAATATGGAAAATACATTTGTTGACACAAATATAAGTTCCAAGCCTGTACAACATGCTAAGTACCAGGTAGGTAAGTTGTTCATCGCTACTGGATGTTCCATTTTAAGTGTAATTTTAGGTTGTAGTATATTCTTATGACTGTGGATGCAGCAAGCCATGGCGGTTTTATCCGCTACACACGTGGACCTCAAGTCCCTTATTACAGATCTCCAATTTCCTAGAGCAGAATGAGATGAGAAATGGATGGACGAATACCTGGATGACACTGTAAAGCTTTCAGACATTTGCCTTGCATTAAATGTCGAAATTTCAAAGCTTGAATATTTCCAGCTTCTTGTTCATTATGATGTGCATTTGCTGGACTTTTCAGATGGCATTTGGTCTAACGACAAGATCTTCCATGTCAAAGGTTCTCTCCAAGAGTTGAAGGAAAAAATGGGTTCGAAGGGGAAAAATGGTTCAAACACCCAAAGGAATAGTAGGATTGAAAATTGCATTGTGATATTACAACATATGAGCAAAAGCCTTCAGTTTGGGAAGGTAAATTCATCGTCAAAGGGTAGTGTTTTCTTGAGAGTGATGTATGGAGTGAAGGTAACAACCATATTTCTCTGTAGTGTGGTGGCTTCTGCTCTCGCTAGGCACTCTAGCCCATTGATTGAATTGCATATTCCTTATTAGTTTTTGTGGTCCACAGCATTCATGAGTTTGCAGCGAGGGATTAATGATGAAATCAAGAGATGTTTTGCCAACGGCTGAGATTGAGTTTTGAATGAGCCAGAATTGTTGGATGCAGCAATTGAAAATGTTCACCCTATAGTTGAGAAATTATCTTCTGCTAACATTGTCGATGGAACAGAGAAAGTGGAACATATCAGAATTGCTATACAGGAATTACAACAAAGTGCACAATTGCTTGCCAAGGGGTTAGATCCTCTCTCTAAACAGGTTAATGACTTCTTTCATGTTATTCTGAGTGAAAGGAATGTATTGCTTGATAGTCTCAGGTTATCCGCAGAAGGCACACCCATCAGAGATGATCAGTCATGAATATATCGGTAAAGCTGACCAGCATGAAATGTTTAGTTTTTATTTTTTAGATTGTTGGAGGGAACTCCAATATCCTTTACTAATGGCAGCAAACATGCTAGAAAGCCGCTCCATGACTGGTGGGGATTGTATGAATATCTGGTCTATTAGTCAGATTGTATATATGACTCTTGTAACCGTATCACTGCATATAAAAGTCATATTTAAGTCAGTTTATGATCTAGAAAATGTACTTGAACTATCCTAACAGAGCCACTATATTTACATTTAATATTTTTGAATTCGCCTCATTCTCTTACACATGCCGAAAAAATGTTGTTTTCTATTATGCTATCATAGGATTAGCCAACCTGAACCAGCGATCCATGGACGGAGCAAGAGACACAGAAATGGCCCAAGGTTGTTACCAAGTAGATTCACTCTACTCATTGTAGCTATATATAAGCCTAACTACAATGCTCTCCCAACTTGACTTGACAAGAAAGGAAACAGAAATTACAAAAATATCTCTATCAAAGGAATCATTACCCAATATAACAAATAATCATTCCTCAAGAGATGTTCCCTACTTAGCATGTGAATCTCCCATCATAAATGGCTCATAATGTGAGAGGTATCAGTCACAACTTTCATATAATATGTCATAAACTTACATTGGTCAGAAATAGAAGATGTCAAGCATCTATATGGAAGGAATTTTCATAGATCTATAAGTCATCCTGCAAATCTTCAAAACTCATCTGCCCCTCCTCTTAAAAACTCATGTGAGAGGTATCGGTCACAACTTTCATATAATATGTCATAAACTTACATTGGTCAGAAATAAAAGATGCCAAGCATCTATATGGAAGGAATTTTCATAGATCTATAAGTCATCCTGCAAATCTTCAAAACTCATCTGCCCCTCCTCTTAAAAACTCATCTGCCCCTTTTTTTAGGAGAACAACTATGAGCAACCAAACACTGACATTTTGTGTTCACAAGGAAGGTGTTTTCTACCAAGCCTAGCTTCTCTCTCAGAATCTTAACATCCCATTTGCAAAGGGTTTCATTAGAATCACAACAATCCACATTTAAAGCATTTCTCCACCCCTCTCCTAATTAGAAATACAATTTTGGGTTCTCTACTAATTTTCTCCACACCCATTTACCCTAACAATGGACATAGTGCATGTATATTTATACCTGTGTGTTGGAAATACCATTTTATACTTTTATGTTTATTATTTTTGTTTTATTATTATTACTTGAATTTCTTCTTAACAAGTGGTTGTGTTTCTTTTGGTTTTAGTGAAAGTATGGGCTCCAATGTTGGTTCTCTTATTATGGAGTATACTTCATCTTTGAGAATTTTTCAATTATTAAATTAGGTTAGTTAATTGCTTAAAATATTAAATTTATTTCAAAAAGTTTTTGTTACTTTATAGGTTAGACATTGGCTTGAAATATTAAACTTATTTCAAAATGTTTTTGTTACTTTATAGATAAGGCGTGGATTTCTTGGCTCTATGATGAAAATAATGAAGGGAAAATACATGTTAATCTATTACTTGTGCTCTTTGACGGAAGTTTTATAATGCATGACTGGAAAATACACGGTGAGAGAAAAATACATATTATGCTAATTGAGGAATATTTTTTGCTTGTCGAACTTATAGTATTGAATTTAACACACTAACACTTTACAACAATGAACTAACAATATTCATGATGAAAATAGCAGTATGGAAGATTTATCTGCATAATGAAAAAGGCAATATGGGAGATTCCAATCACGTTCCAAGGCATTTTTTAAAATGTGGATGTGACAAAAGGTTGTTGTCGAAGGTGTTGTTTTTTTTTATAGCACACTAACACTTTACAACAATGAACTAACAATATTCATGATGAAAATAGCAATATGGAAGATTTATCCCATAATGAAAAAGGCAATATGGGAGATTCCAATCACGTTCCAAGGCATTTTTTAAAATGTGGATGTGACAAAAGGTTGTTGTGGAAGGTGTTGTTTGTATATGGGAAATTTCTTTATCATTGTGTATAATCCTAATGTTGATAGATATGTCTACTAAGTGGTTCCAGTTAATGGGGCATTGACTTGAGCATTCAATATATTTTTATTCTTTATCAAAGTATTCTCTTGTTGTATTTGTGTTCTTCAATTTATGCCTTACAGCGTTTCCTTTGCAACATCTGGTGCAAATGCTAGTTGTATGCATTTTAAGAAGAAAGGGTCTAAAATATTTTATCACTTTGAAAACAGCATAAGCTTGTTTCTCAATGTGAGAATAATTTAATTCAACCCCTTGCAGATTTGAACTAAAAAAGGCAATTGGAGCTTCTGCCTTGTCTTGATTGGCTTGAGTGAGTATCGCAGCATATGATTTATCAGAGGAAAATGTATACAAAATAAAAGGATCGGAAAAATTTGGAGTCGCTAGAGACGGGGCATTAATAATCACTTGCTTGATTAGATTAAACACTTCATATTCCTCTTGGCCCCATTTGAAGAGTGAATTATTCTTTATCATTGCTTGTAATGGTGACACAATCCTTGAGAAGTCTAGAACAAATCTTTTGACAAAATTAATCTGACCAAGTAAGGATTGCATGGCTTTCTTATTATGTGGTAAAGATATCTTGGAAATCTCCTTAATTCTATAGGGATCAATATGGATTCCAAATTTTGAAACTATAAATCCAAGAAGTTTTCCTTCACTTAATGCAAAAAAGGAATTTTTTGGATTAAGTGAAATCCCATACCTTTGGCAATGTTGGAAGATCTACTTTAAGTCTCTGAGGTGATTACCACATTTTTTAGAATATATTGTTATGTCATCTAAGTAAATCACCATTGATTTGTTTACTAATCCCTTAAATGCGATATCCATGGGCCTTTGAAATGTGGCACCAGCGTTGATCAGACTAAAAGGCATCTTTTGATATGCGTAAGTACCCCATTTGGTTCTAAATGTGCTTTTTTTGCTGATTGTCAGGATGAACCAAAACCTGGTTGTAGCCAGAGAAACCATCTAAAAAGAACATTAATTCTAATCCTGCAACTGCTTGTAATATTTGTTCCATAGGAGGCAGGGGAAAATTATCCTTTTGGTAGGCTTTGTTAAGATTTCAAAAGTCAATACAAATTCTAATATCTCTGGTTTTCTTTCTGATGGGAACCAATATGGAAACCCATCTAGAATGTCGAACGGGAAAAATAATTTTGGCTTTCAATAATTTATTGAGCTCGGACTTAATCTGAATTTCCAAATTAGGATGGATATTCCTTAGCATTTGCTGGACAAGTTTTTCATCAGCTATCATTGGGATAGTATGTTGAATGATTGAGGTGTAGTAAGTCTTAAGGTCATCGGAGTTCCAGGAAAAGACACTTTTGTACTGTTTCAAGAGCTGAACATAGGCTAATTTTTCTTCTGGGGCTAGGCCAAGACCTAGGTTGATATTTTGTGGCTTGGTGTCCATTCCTAGATTTACTAATACATAGTTCAGAGTTGAACTTTGGAGTTTTGAATTGGTAGATATTTTAAATCGGTCTTTCAAATCATAAAGGTCTTCAAACTTGACTATAGATTTTGCTATAGCATTATTAGTGCTTTCTTGTTGTAACTTTTTTTCATGTTGGTCCTCATCAATTATTTGATTAATGTAAGATCCTTTTGATGTTAGAAAACTTACAATATCAGGATCATTGTTGAAAATTCTCCGGTTTGTAACATTATTAGGGATCGAGGGCCTAAAGATCAATTCGATTGAGAATCTTTCTGGGATATAATCTTCTGAGGGAATGAGCTTGGAGGCTACATTAGCTAGGAGGTCATCACTAGCATTTTGGAGTCTGGGAATAGGTGAAATATTGAATGCCTTAAAATGTTCAGTCAGATCTTGCACTAATGATTGGTAATGTTTTAAATGACCTGATAGACAATGTATAGTATTTCGTACCTGTTTAATAACAATCTTAGAGTCTCTGAAGACTTGTAGATACTTAATATCTAATTTTATTGCCTTGTACAATCCTTGGACTAGAGCTTCGTATTCTGCAGTGTTGTTTGTGCAATCGAACTCGAGTCTACATGTTAGCATAGTCTTATTTCCCTCTGGACTAACTAATACACATGTTTCTCCTGCTCCATCATTAGACTTAGAACCATCCAAAAATAATTTCCAAAATAAAGATTTATTTATAGGACTATCTATAAAATTAATACATTTAGAACTATCTGTTTGAGAAAAAAATTCTACTTGAGACAGAACAGAATCTTCTAAGTAAGGCAAAGTATGAGCATTAAAATTTCCTAGGAAAGAATCAATAGAATAGTTGCTAATTATATTATTTTTGTATGCTACAGGTTCATTTTCTCCTTCCAATTCCATCACTATGTATTTTTGATTTCTTTCCGGCTTATCTGATTCGGTTTCCCATTGTAAGGGAGCCACATATGTGACCAGTCAGTCGCGAAGTATCCATGAAGCTTTATAGACCAATCCCTACTAAGAATTAAACCATAAAATTCGGGAATGTCTACAGCTATAATATCAATGACTTGACATACCTTTGGATTAGATGATAAGCCTTATGGTAACTTGATTTAGTTCACTAATTACTTCCACCTGCAATCGGTCCAATTGAACTATGCGTAATGCAGAGTTTTGAGGTTGGACGTTTAACTTTGCATAGATTGTTTTAGGTAAGATATTAGATGAAGCTCCTAAATCTATCAAACAATTATGGAATTTTTTATTGAAAATTTCATAAGTAAGAAGGAATGGAGGAGTATGGAATTTTAACCTACCTCCAATTAAAGCAATATCATTTGGATCAACTTTATTTTCCATATTATTTGGAGGTCTTCCCATATCATGAGAAGCTTGCGAGATTACAGTGGCAGGAAGAGGTGCAACTAGTATTACATGTAACTCTTTCAAAAGTAGCTTCTGTTGATGTTTCAATTTGCTCAATTCATGAAAATTGATGTTAGCCATAGTCTTCTTCATATCTTCAATGATATTATACTCCATCTCATTAGAAACAATCAGTGTTTTAGATGGAGTTGAGGGATCGGATTGGACCGGGCTTGTTTGAGTCGCTTTTGGTGATGATTTATTAGTTGTGACTTTATCTTTGGATGTCGAGCTTGCGCTCTTCTATCTAGGACTGGGTTGTGGAGGATCAAATTGATTTCTACTTTTGGAACTAACTGGTGATGCCTCTTGATCCTCTTCATCTAGAAGGATGAAGTCCCGCATTCCCTCTACTTCTACAACTTCATTTTCATCAATAGGTTCATCATTAGAAACTTCCTCTTCTTCTCCTTCTGATTCTGAATTTGTTATAGCATTAGGGGACTTTGAATTAGTTGAAGGATTTTTTCCATAAGGTTTGTAGGGCTTTTTAGAATAAGTCTCTGCTACTTGTCTCTTAATGTCAACCATTTTGTTAGACATGGTTTTCAAGACTTTCTGCAATCCTTCTAAATCAAATGTGTCTCTTGATTGCTTTTTCTTAGGATCATCTCTAAAAGTAACCTTCTTAGGTTTTCTTTCATTGACACTGTTTTTCTTTTCTAAAGCTAAGATATGTTTCTCTACCACTATCGCTTCCTTCATGTTTTCAGCCAATGTTGTCTTGGCAACCCTATCAACGAAGATCGCTATGTTTGATGGTAAAGGAAATATGTACCATTCACTGCAAACTTCTTCACTAGGCTTGGAAGCGGTTGGAATTTTATTCAAAAGTTTGTTGAAACGTGAGTTAAAATATTTGA
Organism: Pinus taeda; assembly: GCA_000404065.3. Taxonomy (NCBI): domain Eukaryota; kingdom Viridiplantae; phylum Streptophyta; class Pinopsida; order Pinales; family Pinaceae; genus Pinus; species Pinus taeda. The sequence continues at coordinate 100,090 of APFE030790933.1, forward strand.
TAGGCTCTCTTGATTCAGTCTTAAGATTCAATAGATCATCGATTAGTGTTGTTGTAGATCTATCATTGCCAAACTTAGTCAATAATTGCTCTTGGAAAATGTCCCAACTAGTAATGGATCCTGATGGTAATGAAAAATACCAGGATCCGGCTACTCCTTGTAAAGTGTAAGGAAAAAGTCTAACAACAACATCTTCATTAGTAACACCATTTAAATTTATCGATAAAATAAAGTTTTTTATTTGTTCTTCTACTAGCATGCCTGCCTCAGGATTAAACTTGGGCAACCATTTTTTAGGATGGGCTGGTATTTGATTCAAGGGCGCAAGCATTAAGAATGCCCCTAGGTTATTCCATGGGGTTTGGGCCATCGTTGAACCACTAACAGAGGAAAGCGCAGATGAAGTTCCTTGTGGAAGGGATGAGGATGTTAACGTTCTAGTACTCTCACGGACAACAACTTGAAGTGGAGGGGTGGATGGTTGACTTTGCAATGGAGAAGTTGGAATGGATGTAGATGATGAAAGAGTCTCACTATCAAACCCTTGAGGTGACTTCCTTGCTCTTTTCCTTTTAGGTAGAGGTAATTCAGCTGGTTCGATACCAAACTTTTCACTTTGCAATCTAGTAAGAGGATGAGAAGGATTGTATTGTGAAGTCACACTACCTTGAGATATTTCAAACTTTTACAGTGATATGGAAAATCCTTGAAGTTTATGAATCAAAGACTCAACTTCAGGAGGTTCAATAGTAGATTTGTCTGAGATGTTTGGGTTTGTGGTAGTGGTTGTTGTTCTCTCAACTTCTCGCTTAGGATTTAAATATTCAGAATGTGATGGAGAAGTCGGGGGAGATGTTGAGGGTGATTTAATTTCAGAATGGTATTTAGATTTGGATTTACTAGCCATTCACAGTTTGGGCCCTCCTTCTAGTGCCAAATATGTTGAAGCCATGAAAATCAGGTCTATAACAAGGGGGATACCCACCCGGTCAGGACCTTGAAAGTAGCTCCTTTTCTGTTTGGGATGGTGGGTCCGACTGGGGATAATGGGACCATTTTCCCAATTTGTGTGTGTTGATAAGAATTGATATTTCCTTTTTCGAAACATTTATAAGTAAAATGGTTTTAATCTAATGTATAATTTAAAACATGAAATTATATTCTAATGAACAAAAATATCTAATTCTAAGACTAATATGGGATTCAACTTTTCACTTATGCAATCTAAAATAATTTCTAACAACAATTGGTAATAAAGATCATTCAATTGCTACAAGAAAAGATTTCGATAAAAATGATTTGTTTCGTATAAAAAGTTAGCCGAAACAATTCTGAGAAGCATATCACATAATAAGTCATCATACATTAAACATAAACATAATAGGTATCACCGTACAAAAGTGCCAAATGATAACTCAAACATTCAAGCTTTCATATATAAATAACTGAGCATAAAATATTACTTTCAAACATAAGCAGAAATCATTAAGAGATAAAAGTACCATCGATAACAAGTTCTACTCATGAGCTTCAGCAATATAGATTTATCTCTTTCTAATTCAATATCTACTAAGAGTACAAAAGTGCATTTCAGTAGTAGACATTAAACATAGATATCAATAAATCTTGTTCCATTCATTCATCAAAACCTCCTCTGAGGGTGCAGAAGTGCATGTTCTGAGGAAATGTTTTTGACAAATTTCAGGACCATTCTCTAAATGCATGAGAGGGGTTAAAATACTACTATATAAATACTAAAAACAGTTTATTACAAAATTATAGGAGGAGGTTTAAATGACCATCTTCTTCTAAGGAAAAAATAAATCAAAACTAAAACTAAAACTGAATCTGGAAATTAACTATCTATTTATCTGTTCTCTGAGATCGCAAGCATTTAGCATCGACGTGAGGAGCATGAGTTGGCTAACCTCCGATTTTAGTTGCCCTGTGAAAATATAATCGGCAAGTGCTGGTGCTATCTTCTCAGCAGAGTTCGTAAGGAATTTGAGAGTCATGCATTGACTGTGCGGTTTAACCAAGTACTGTCAGTAAGTATCCCAATGCAACTTGGTTAACTTCTTGATGGATTCTGTCGTTTCCTCAACTTTCTATCTCTAGCTTGTCTGCAGTTGCTACGCTTTTCAGAGAAATCCCGAAGCGGTCTCTGATATGAGGTTTTCCCTGTGGAGGTTTTCATTGACACAGTCAATGACATTATTTGTCATTGTAGCTACTTCTTCTGCTACCTATTTTGCCTTCCTAATCTATGCGTCCCACTTATGAAACAACATTTCTTTATGGTCTTCATTGATTCTGAGTGTGCCTGCTTTCTTTCCTTCTTCCTGCGATGTGTCAGGCGCTGAATGGAATCACTAAGTTTCAGCCAAATCTGCTTACCGCCCAAGGGTGCCCCGATAAATACCGCTGGTTTTGGAGTGCGGGTCCCGCCTTTAGCCTTTAGTGCCTTTCCCCATGGTTTTCCTAGCTTACATGCGACCGAGCACTCCAGGGCTTTCCTTCTCGAGGGATTTTGCACAGCGATGCATGATTAGTGCTATGCTAATCACGCATCGGAAACTGCCTCCTTTTCCTGATCCGAGCTTCCCTAAGTTTCGCCTCTTGCACGGTCTCAATGGGCCTCAGTCAGCACGCTTTGCCCTTTTTCAATGGCTCTTCTCTTACCGACCAGTTCTTGGTGCACTCTGCTAAATCTTTATTTTCTTTGGTGAACTTCTCCACGAACTGTTTGTTGTAGATTACCTACAGCTCTGGTAGATGATACATAAGCCTTAAATCTTGCGGAGTGAATGACCCAATGAGGTCATGGCTCCGAGACTTGAATTTTCTGTCTGATATATCAGCACCATCTAGTACCCACTTGAACATGTCTGTGTATGGAAGAATCTTAGGCCTTGCCGCTATCTAGTGCAAGAACGAACATGCAAGTTCAATAATTGATGCCTCAGACGACTCGCATGAGTCTGTTTTTTCTTTAACCTCCATAACTCTAGGATTTTCTTCTTCAAGCAAACTTTACATGCTTTCCCAGGTGGTTATGCTAGCATCTCTGTTACAGGTGGTTTCTGTGTATAAGGGCATCATCTCTTTGTCCTCTGTAACTAGAGCTTTTCCCTTCTTTCCCATTACGCTCTGAACACTGTTGTGTATATTATTCTACTTGCCACTCCTGCAAATTTACAAGGAAAGAATAATGGTAAGAGATAAGGTGACGGGAAAGTTCTTTAACTCTGAAATCATATCAAATATATCACCCTACGTGAAATGACCTTTCGATCAAATCTAAATCTTATCTCATAAATGACCATCAACTAACCATTAAATTGACATTAATGCCCATAACTTGGTATCATATTTCGAGAAAAACTTTATTGAACGATGAACACTACAGATCTGCGATAAAGCGATTTTACGATTTTCTTCACAATATCGCTAATCCATTTTGTTGACAATCATGTGTCACCTTATGCATCTACGAGATGCAATTTGCGAGATGCCCTATCACATATCGCCGGATTGGGATGTTTTATCTTAGGTGATACTTGCGGTGTATGAAATCCGTGATGTGCGATGAGTCTTTAAGGCGCGCGATCTCGCATCATGTTTTTGCAATTTCGAAAGCTTACTTATATGATGTCCTCCATTATCCTTTGCGATGTGATGTCTTATTGTTAAGAGAACGATTTTATTTGGAACTTATCATAAAAACTTAAGTTTTTTGGGTTTTGTGGGTATTTTCCTAAGTTTATGATAGTATGTTTTATTCAAATGGAAATATAAGTGCTACTTTTTATTTTTTTAGAAAGGTCCCCATTTATTTAGCTTTATTACTAAAACTAAATAAAAGGGGGGTTGTTGCTGGCCACAACACATCCATAGCAGTAGTATGCCCCACACCATGATGCTCATCTAGATTCTGATGCATAGGGAAATTCTACATAGTCTACCACCTTGCTAGCCATGTGATCTTTCTCTTCATGCAATGCATAATATGTCAGATAAACCAACGTACCTTAGTATAGCTTGGGGAGGATACCTTGTTTGCAAGATCATCAAATCAGCATGATACATGTATAACATAATCATAACAAGAGATCGACATACGCAAGTAAATGTATCAACATATAAACATCACTCTTACTAGGGTCCAGTCATTAATGCAAGGCCATATCAAAAATGCATGTTACGACCTCATGCATGACAACAACCATTACTCCATTATACACATTTCTACATGCAACCAGTAACATGCATAAGAAATGTCTAACCAACTACAAATATGCATAAAGACATGTAGTCAACCATAATCAATCGGTTCTTGGAATCAACCTACAAGACTAGTACATGTGATCAAAATATTCAAAATGTAACCTAACATACAAAGATGTAAGTAGTTGACATAAAATCAACATGTAAGTGACAAATAATCATATACAGTTAGTCACATACTCATGTCAAATACTCTTCACAAAATCAACATAAAATTCTCCATGATAACCATACTACAACCCTAATCGAGCATCAACAAATTTCATCAAATATATAAGTGTAAGATACACACATGAAACTGACATGCATTCATGACTAACACATTCAATCCATCTAGTTCAAGAGTTGGACCATGCTCCCATGCCACTCTGCAACACCCTCATCCCACATCCAACTAAGTAACCATGGCAACTGGGGTAAACATCAGACAAGAGGCTCTATGATCAAATTTGACATCCTAGGTAACCTTAAGGAAGTGGAATCAATGGAACATCACATACAATAATCCAACATCATCAACAGAACCCTCAGGAGACAAGTCAGACACTCAGACAACCTACACCTCTAAGGCCATAGTCTCTCTCATGCTATGCAAAAGGGAGCTACCATGGACCTAAAGTTTCTCTGATAGGCCTAGATGCCATTGAATCTGGACCAAACTTTCCATTTTTGTGACAGCAACCCGGGATTTAAGCCACTTTTCAGGCCCAGAGCCTAGGCCACTACCTAGAATGGAATGAAAGCTCAGAATCAAGTAAAGTACAGGTAAAAAATTATGCAAAAGTAAATAGTTGATCAAGAACTTAATGAGACCCCTACTATCCATGACATGCATTTCATGAAACATATTGTGAACATGTAACTTACATGTGTAAATAACATAAATAAGTGTAGGGATCTCATACTTATCTTAGAATTTCCATGGACCATTGTTTCCTCATGTCATTTGCTACCTTATCACTTATTAGGTCATAGATACCATATCTATAAGTAAAAACATGATAAGAGCCATACATAGTTGTTGTCAAAAAATATACATCTAACCAACATAATAGGAACAAAATTACAATGAATATATCAGCCATCAAAATCCATATATACATCAATACCTTTACACATGAAAATAAATGGAGTGAATTTCTCATTAATCAATGCAATGAACTAACAAGAAATGGGACTATCACATTCCACTCGACCAAACATTAGTTGGTCCAAGTCTCTCTTCAGCCAATCACCCCTATGCCATATTCCAAGCATGAATGTGGGACTCATAGAACACATAAAAAACACCAATCAATTTGGATGCCACCGGAGTTCTTCGCCTACACCATGAGGAATTTGAGTGCCTCATTGTCTCTCATGCTTTACCGTGCATTCAAAGTCTTATCCAAGGATCATTATGACCTACACTGAGAGATACTCTCTAGGCTTTACTGTGAATTCCATCTCAGAATCACTAGACCCAATGGAGAGAAATTCTGCCTCTTGGCTTTACCGTATATCCCGACATTCACTTACAAGGATTCCTAGGCCCATCGAGGCACACAATCTGGATTTACCACAACCCATAGTCTAGTTCAGGGGTTATTAGGCTAGTGGCTTCATGCATCCGCAGTATGGCTCAAGGACCACTACACCATGTGTTTTTCAATTCGTATATCTACCCAAATTATCCTCAAATCCAATCTAGCCATCCCACATAAACCAAATGAAAGAACCCATCTCATCAAAGCTATCAGAAAATGACAAGGCTAGGTTGAAAATATTGTCACACCTAAAAAAACCCATGCCATGGTAGAAAAGAAACACTTGCAATCCAATGCATGCTAAATCTAACAAGGAAAATACACATGCAAGTCGGTACCATGCAATGGAGCCTACTTTAGTTGCGTGATCCTACCTTTCCCTACCTGACCCTTGCTTCCTCTTGCCTTCCTTGCCTTTCCTGCTCCAATGCCAAAGTGCTTCAAGAAAAACTCTAAGAGTCCAAGAGTATGAGAGAGAGAGAGAGAATAATGAAAGGGCTCCAAATCTAAACTAAAAAAAGGTTACTGACTAATCCCCATAAGCCTTTTTATGAATGAGGCCTCTATTTTCTTCATTTTCCATTATTTTCCTTCATTTTCCTCCTCACATGCAACCTGTGACCATTCACCTCCTTTTTCTCCTAATTTCCACTATTTTCATAAATAATTGTGCCAAAAATGCCATTTTTCCTTTCCAAACCCTTAGCCATTTCCTTTGCCAATTTCCTTAGCCATAAACAACCAAATGAACAAGATGTCTTTCCCAACATTTATCTTGGAATAAGTGTCCCATTCATCTGTGCTTATTTTTTTTAACTTTGATTACATGGAATTTTCACAAGGGTTGTTACAAAAGCACTTAAGATATCCTTCGCCTCTTTGGAGCTTTTCCCTATTTATCATACACTTATAATTCACATCAACAGAAGACCCGCTCTGATATCAAACTTGATTTGGATATTTTCACTTCAAATATGCATACATAATCACATTTTAACAAGCATGTAACCATAATATGCATATGCATAAACGAAGTAGAAATAAAGAACAACCATGAGAAGCAAATATAGAACATGTTGATAATGGAGTTCACCTAGTGTGGGCTACGTCTCCAAGCTCTGCTCAATTTGGGGAGGCCTCTTTCATTAATCTTCAACATAAATCAAATTACATGCATGTAAAAAATATACCTTATACCTCCACTTCTGGGGATGGCTTAAAAATTCCATATGTTAAGTGGAGAGGGCAGGGGTTCAACCTTGGGACCTCTGTCTTTCCAACGTCTTGCCAACCGAGGGCCAATGAACATGCGCCATGTGGGTCTTGGTTATTCTGCCCAGAAATTTTGTATTTAAGTTGTCCCTTTCCATTCAAATGGGGAAGAGGAGAGGCAGGGCCACACGAAAAACTAAGTTGTGGGTATGAATTTCGAGGTGTTGAATATTCCTTTCGAATATTCTCTAGAATATTTTGTAGAATATTCTCATGCAAAATCTTGGAGAAATTTGAAAGACTCTCTAGAGGTTGATTTTTCACAATGATAGAATCATGCCAAAATAATACTCAAACAAACCATAATTTCTCCAAGAATATGATGATGTGATTAGTTCCCTCATCTAAGAAACATAATTTTAGGCATTCAACAGTGAGGAATCTTAAGGAATCTTAAGGAATCTAAAAGATCCCCTGGGAGGCTAATTTTTTACAGAGGCAAAATGATGGCAACTCTATAGTCATTTTTCACAGAATTTTGCAAGGAGCACAATCGTGTGCTCATAATTTCCATCCAAGAAATGGATTTTTCCCCTCTCTAGGAAGGAATCTTTGGGGGAATCTTCAAGATTCTTGAGGGCCTAGAATTTGAAGGTGTCAGAAAGAGGCCAAGTTTATAGTCATTTGACATGATTTCCTGCCACGAATCCAATGGTGATGTGAATTTATGTAGCTGAGCTTAGAATTTTGAGTCCATGTCAGAAAATGGAGGTATAAGGGTCATCTATGTAATTTGATTTATGTTGACATTTATTGAAAGAGGCCTCCCCATTTTGAGCCGAGACCGAAGACGTAGCCAACTGATCCAAATTTAAATAGGAACGAAAAAAATTATAGATATAACCATACACCCAAAGATGTAGCAGAAATAAAACATTTCATTAATATCAAAGAACTGAAATATGCTTACATACAAAATGGAAATAAACTAGTGCGGGTGGTTGTAGCTTAACTCTAAGAAGAGATGTGACAGCTACATACCCCTGAATTGTGTTACAATGAGGCTTGAAGGCCTATTTATTATTGAGAAACAATGGAAAACCCTAAACATCCAAAAACCTAACCCTAGGAGATGAAACACCAAACTATGGGCCCCCTTGGGGTAAGTTGGTACATCAACTTCCCGAGGTCGTAACTTTTACATACGATCTCTGTTTGACGCAAACGATACCTCATTAGAAAGATATATCTGAGGACTACAACAATTAATAGAGAATATCAAGTTGAAAATTTGTATCGGCCGCTTGTGGTTTTCCAAAAAAACGTCGTTTAGGGCCTCAAAATGGCTTCGAAAGTTCAAGACCTGAAAAACTATCAAAAATAGTAAGTTGTGCTATGATTAAGGAAACTTAAAAACTAAAAGAAAAAATGGTGGGGGTCCACATGGAATAGGTAGGTGGCCACCAATATACACTTGGATTATTCCTCCCCGCTTAGGAAGAAACGTGCCCCATTGCATTAAGTTCCTCCATGAGATGAGGAAACTTCTACTGAACTTGGTCCCTAGTGAACCACTTGCCCTACTGAAGGATTTAGCCTTCTTTGACAACTCGATATAGTTGGATCCTTTATTGTCTAGTGTTCTTGATTTGTGTGTCCATGATCTGATCAGTTGTGGCTTGTTCCATGCAGTCTGGGTTTAACTCTGTTGGTGTGACTTGTTATGCAATGTTGGATGTGTCCAACAACAATGAAAAGTAGGGCCGAAGGTAGTTGTTGGCTTAGTGGGATTGGACCCAGGTTCAACGTTAATTTAGCCAAACAAATCCCTACATTATTGGCCCTTTCAACATCAATCCGCAGAGCATAGACTGATGTCTAATCTGAAGCAGTATGGGGGGATGTTGGAACCAATTTTCCACACCCAGAGATGATTGTGATGTTGTTTTATACCCTAACTCTGCATTCGCATACACTGATAAGCCTTTTAGGGCTTATTGATATACTTCTCTTAATCATCCTCCAAACCTTTGCGAAGTTCTACAACCGTTGTTCGCAGACACTAACTAGTTGAATCAACCACTTACGCGCTTCTATAATTTCTCTTACTTTCTTATTTACCCAGATTGGCTTAAGTATCTGATAACTTCAAATGCATTAATATGTTCTTCGCCTAAACAGATTTAACCAATTACATTCAGATAACAATGTAAAACATATAGGTTCACACATCAATATAACATTAAATCATGAAACCATTGTTCAGGATAACATAACTGCATTTATTCATAACAGAAGTAAATAGATCAAAACACAGATATTTCCAAAGTAATCTTCTTTATTAGTACTTCAAATCGTCTTACAGATTCTAACTACCCTGCACCCAGATGCAGGGGTCTGTGTACTCAGTTGCAGACTTCTACCTTAGGCCTCTTCGTACACAACTATAGAGCCTTCCTTCTATTCTAAGACTCTTCACTCTTTTCACTAATGACCCCTTACATTCATCATCTAGCTTCAATTACTTCCTTAGACTCTTCTAAGACTCTCCTTTTTATACAATCCCATGGTCTGCGGACCATGGGTGGATCTTCTAATAAAACCTACATAAAATAAGGGTGGAAACATGATATGAAACTTTACATCTATGTGCTCCATAACCACAAATTATAGAGACTTTACACTTTACATACAAACACTTGGGATTTCTGCCCCAAAACTTGGGCTTTTAACCCTAAAATTGACACTAGGGGACCCTGTCCCAATAGGTCCCCAACACAAATATGGTGACTCGTCCCCAACTCATTCTGCTGGCATGGAAATATTGCTGCAAAGACCTCCCAACTCCACTTGCACCACTGCAACTTCAACGGTACACTACGTCATTGCGTTCTTAACCTACTCTACCAGTTGCTCCGTTCCTGGTCCTGCGCTATTTGCATGGATCTCCTACTATGTTGTTTGTAGGCTAGTCAACTTTTCCTCAATGGTGGTGGTGAGAAAATAAGCCTCATCTACTCAATGCCCCAATCTGACCTTGAGTATTGCCTTGCTTTGTTGTGCTGCATTTTCCTATTCTTTTAATTCTTCGCCTCCTACATCTTTGCCAATTTCTACGTGATAGTAACGGTATGCGCCACCGCTCTTGCCTCGCCATACCACTGCTACAATTCCCTCACCTCAATTGCTAACCTTTGTAGGTTGGGATCTTCCTATAGATTGGTAAGTACCTCTAGTGATTGCTCAAAGAGCATAGTGCAATTTGCCACCAACGTATCTACTGCAACAACTGCATTCTTGATAATTTCCTCGCACTATTCTCTAACCTCTGGTGGAGTTGAAGGTTGTGCCCTCAACTCAAGCTCTATAATTTTTAGGTTCAGCTCAAACTGAACCTTGTCCATCTTGGTTTGAGAATCTTGCACACCTACATCCAACTTCTGAATCTTGGCCTCCACAGGCGCCTCTTCAGAGATGTGTAGTTCTAGAATGATTCTACATGCCTCTACTACCACTGTTGTTGTGTGCTCATTCTTCTCCTGGACCTTCTTCCAGGTTTCTATTGCTATTCTTTTATCAATGAACAATTTTTCATTGTTAACCTTATGCTCGGTGATCACACCCAGCGCACGCTACTCTTAGGCCCTCAGCTCCGCGATCACACCTACTTGCAGCGTGTGAAGGGATTTGCTTGGTAGCACAGCCAAGTTGAGACCAATGTTCCTTAAAGAATCCCTATCAGTCTCTGTCTCCACACTAGGGCTCCATTAGGTAACGCGATGGCCCAAGTATCCAAGGAGTGAACCATCTTCGCCACTCCAGGGGTCCCCGACACCAAACTAGTCGACGTCGTGTTTCTCTACCCTACATCGGCCTGTAGTTGAGTAGTTTTATTCTGCAGCTCACCCAAACTTGTTTTAATGGCCACCAAGGTTTGCTTCTGCTGTTGCTTGAACTACTACAACAGTTTTGTGATTGTGTCCCTGACCTTATCCCCTAAGTCACCTTCTGTCAAGGTGATCAGATCGAGCGACGACTTAGTAGCCTTGGTCTTCTTCCGCGACCCTTCTTTCTCCTACTCCTGATTCTGCTTCACCCATAAGGGGGTGCTCTCCTGGTCTCCACCACCTTGTTCAAATTTCTCCTCTTCCTCTGTCTGCGAGAAAGGAGACTTTTGACTTTTGTCAGAGTCATGCTCTTCCTCCTGCTCCTGTTCCTTTGCAGCATGCTCTACTTCTGCTCTTGCTTTTTCCTCAGTCTCCTTTTTCTATTTTTCAGCCAACTCTTGCATTTTCGATCGAGCCTCTTCTTTCCTCTACTTTCTTGTGGACTTAATAGACTCGACTAACAAATTTAAGGTCGTGCGTCACTCAGTTGGTGGACGATCGAGGACCGCTACTATAGAATCATCCATCGCAAGGTATAGGAGATCATACCATTTCTGTTTTGTTGTTTTCTTGTGCCTCCCTGTAGCTTGTGAGGAACTTGTTGCACAGGTGGCATGCCCAATTGAATTTACGCCCTCTGCGCACTAGGACGGTAATGAAACAACTGGTGCTAGCACCTCATCTATGTGACATTTCCTCATTACTTTCCCAGCTAATACCTGGGTGGCTACCTTCACCATGGGCTCAGTTATGCTTGAAATTGAATATCTGCATGGCTTCTTGAAAAGCTTAAACTTGTCCTTCATTCTCTCGGTGAGGTTGCGTTCACCCACCTTTCCGCCAAATGCCTTGGCCAAATTTAGTCTTGAATGGGGTAGTTGGGTGATCCTATGGATCAACACATAAGTTCTAGGTATTGGCTCTTCCAACCAAAGGCACCTCTCGTGCACCAGGTACAACAACTATTTGATACCTATCAAATTTATGGGCGCACGGTGGTAATGTGGCACCCATAGCTGGTTCAACAATCCTGGCTTCTCCACCCCACAAATCAACTTCACCGGCTCCAGTGCGGTGACACCCATATGCTTATAGAATACCCCCTACATGAAATTATCAGTAGCTAGGTGGGGGGACTGCTATGTGTTTGCCAAGTCCCAATCTTCAAGTTTTAGGCTGGGGACGTGCGCCAAGCCCAGACCTTCAAACACAATCTTTTCTGGCACCAAGGGTGTATTAAGCATAAACTTTCCCTCTTTGAAGTCCTTTGGGATCTTCACCCTACCCCGAAATGGAGGGACATATTATGGTATCTTTGAGATAGGGTCTACACCCTCAATGTCAATGTCCTCTATGCCCATACCAGTGTCTTCAGCGCCCTCGTCAGATTCTAGGTTTACCACCTTTCCTTTCTCCTACGTGGTGGACTTCTCTTTCTTCTGGTGCTTCCTTCGCAACTCACACATTGGCTGTGTCACCTTATGTTTTCCCTTCTTCATCTTGGAATCCTCTCATGTCGGCGTAGGCTTCGGCGTAGGCAACCTTGGTGATTTTGGCACTGCAGTGGGCATCTCCGCACTTACGACCTCAGGGGTAGCTCCCTCAAAGGCCATAGATCTACCAACACTTACATTTTGTATGGCCGCCGACATGAGGCTATTCAGGAGCTCGTGGGTTTCCTTAGAAAACTCGACAAACATGGAACTGACCACCAAATCCTCAAAAAATGCAAAATTCATGCCCACTTGATAGCACAACACAGAAGCTCTCAACATGGAAAGTGTTTTTCGCTGGGTGGCCATCTGTAATTTATAGGCAAATTTGAATTCAAATATGACTATTCCCCCCTAAACCCCTTCATAAATGTTAGATTAGCAACAGATTTTCAAAGATCTCGCATCTAACTTCTGCCATAAATGTCGCCCTCCCCGCCACTCCTCTTAGTCGTTTTCTCACTATCAGATCATGAAAAGTGACTATAATGGTCACTTTCTGGTTGTCCTGCTGATGAGCCTAGGTATTTCAACAAGAATGCTACAACTTGCAGGGCTACCAGCTTTACTTATCAACCCAGGGTTCATACAAACTTGGAGGTGACAGTTTTATATGCACAAGTAGAAGTGAAGGTCCTACCTGTTGTCACTGTTTATCTGGCAAGAGACCCTAGGGGTTCCAAGCCAGACTTCTATAGGGTTAGAAGAAGATTAATTCTTTGATGGAAGAAGATAAAACCTATTCTAAGGGAGAGCTACTCTACTACAGTAATGAAGAAAACAACATGAAATGTTAAACCTTATCCTAACCTAATTAACCAATTAAACAACAATGCTAAGCAAAATTGCTAAAACAACACTAACCTAATGTTGCTATCATATTTGCAGAGGTAAAGAGAATAAAACTATACTGAGGTTTAAGCAAAGAAACTAAGCTAACTCGGTTTTCAAGCGGAAGAGCAATTGGAGGTCGAAATCAATGAAAGGAGGATGTAAGGATACAATAGCATATAGGGACCAATGGATCGATCAATGAACAGAAGATGAATGACAAAGATCTTATCGTGAAGGCTTAAGTGACTATATGGATGAACATGGTGAATGCAAAGGATGAATGGTAGAGGTCTTATCGCAGAGGTTAAGTGGATAGATGGATGAACAGGGTAACAAAGCATTGAACAACTGAGATCTTATCGCGTGGATTAAGTCAAGAGATGGACGGAAAATATTAACCAGAGGATGGACAGTGGAGATCGTATCGCGGGAAAAAGAAACACACAGAAATGATGGAGAAAGTTTCTAAGCTAGTAAGTAGTTTCTTGCGTGCCCTCAAGGCCGTAAGCAGAATTCTGAAATTTCACGCTATTAGCCTCATTGTACAACACATAAAACCACTTTTCTCGCATGCTCTTAGGTGAATAACAGTCGTGCAATAATCCGCATGATATTGCGCGATATTCATTAGATCAGGCAAGGTTGATCAACTGTGGAGATCGACCAAGCTAGTTGTCAATCGGGTGAAGCGACAACCGTTAGATTAGGTGAGGCAAATTGATGGTGGGGGTTTAAAGCGCATAAAGTGTTGGGGTGACACGATAGCCATCGAATCAAGAGACAGATTGACGGTGGAAATTAAAGTGCATAAAGTGGGAGACTTCATGCGAGGCAGCAGTTGGAGAAAATAATGAATCAGACGGTGATTGTGAAGGTTTGTTGTGGATTGGATGGCGAGGAAGCGATGCGTGAAGAATGCGCTGAAGGAGGTTTCAAAGGAAAATGACATAAAAACCAATGAGGGTGAAAAAATAAATGCATCGAACAACAAACTCCATAGCTCATGCGAGAACTAGAAACCTGTGTTTTTTGGGGTTGTTGAAGGGTCTCTTCCTCAAGTCATAATCCCAGAGGGAGGAGATGAGGTCGAAACACCTGTGGACAACCTTATGGTGATCTTTTCTCCTAGATAACCTAAAACTTGGAAGAAGGCACAAATGGAAGTAAACTACAGTAAATGCAGCTATTGAAGCAAATGAACAAAAAAACCATGAATAATCTACACAATACTACTGTAATGAAAATGCATCTATTTAAGCAAATAAAATAGAAAACCATGAATCTACTTAATCAAATGAACAAAACAAAAAATCTATGCTAGAGTACATGTATGGTAGAGAGGATCTTTGGCTGCTCGGGTCGGGCCCTAACCCAAGAGCTTCAACCCTCTGAGTTAAATCAGAGATGGCTCAAAATAGAACTCATCTTTATTATAAAAATCATGGATTACAGAAAAAATTGTCACAATTCTTACAGCTGAGAAATAAGCATAGTTTTTACAATAGAATTCCAAATCCTACTAAGGTCCCAAGCCTCTCTGTTTATACCTCTAAAGTCTCCAACCACTTCCTTCCCATTAGGGAGGCTAGGCTCCCCACTAAAGATAAATTGGTTTCTGTGACTTTCACTTGCTCGGCTATCTTCTAGTCTTCAAAGTGATGGTCGTTTTCACTCCATGATGATGGAGGAATATTCGAATGGAGGGGTAGTAAATGAGGAGTATTTACCTCCTGTAATTACTCTCCCTTGTTCCATTCGATATTTTACCAAGGCCTTTGCCATAGTTCATTGGTTTTACCCTTTATTCCTCTATTCCTACATTTGTCCTTGCTTTTATCCTTTATTCCTGCATTACATGCATATTAGACCACAAACAAAAAATATCCAACTCTAACTCATCTCATCAAAAAAATATAATCAAAAGTATGCAATAAGTTGTGAGAATAGTTGGTTTGACTAAGCTAGGAGGTGAATTAAGGACAATTAAGGCCCATATAATTACTCAATGATGAGGCTCATCATCACCCCCCTACTGAAAGTGTTGCTCATCCTTTGAGCAACTTAGTCAATGTCCATGTCCTTCATGGCTTTGGTAGCCTCTCTGACATCCCATTTTTCTGTTGTGGTCTCTTCTTCTTGTTTATAGAAGCCTGCTTTCCTTTCTACTCCTTCCCACTACCTCTTTTCCTCTTCTTCTTTTCTCCCTTCTAACATCTCTAGGAGTAGTGGTGGACTGAGTTTTAGGCCTATCCAATTGACCTTCAACCTTGGCATTGATTTCTTATACATAGGTGTCCTATTGAGTGCCTCTCTCAACCTTTGAGGGGAGTGATATTCTATGATCTTCAAGCTGCGTGGCAGTGTTTTCCATCTCCTTTAGCAGGCATGTATGTTATCATCTCTTAGTAACTTAAACATATCCTCAAAATGTGAAATTGCTTGCTCTTGGGTAGTAAAATATCTAGGTGCCAACTAAGGATCATTTGTTATTAGATTATGGGTGTTGATTAGGGCCATGGGATTTGATTGTTCAGCTCTAATGAAAAGAGGTTCATTTTTCTCTCTAGCCAATATTATTTTCATCTCTACAGTGCTTGACTTATCATGTTTCATCGATGATGCCAAAACCATTAATTATAGATCTCCTAGCTCTGCATTAGGATCCCAAATATTCATGTCTATTGTTGACTAATAAAAGGTTCCTTTTCAAATCCTAATTATCTTCACATTAATTATCAATCCGGGAAAGTCCTTCTATTTCAAGAGTGTACACAGTATGTGGCGGCTATTTAACTTAGAGAGTAGTGCTTCTAAATTACAATATATATCCTTTAAATACAAGAGTAAATGGATGTAGCAAGTAAATTCTAATTGCAATTAAAAGAAAACTCAATCCTTTAATGAAATAAAATCATACAACAACTCGGGTAACAACAATATGCGATTTAAGTAGCAGTAGTATCAATTAAGAGTATAGCAGTGATAACTCTTCTCTTAGAAACTGATTGAATTTAAATCAAACACATTCCATTGTAAAACAATGAAGATATCAATCTGAGAGCCTAACAGAAGTAGTTAATACTCAATACAATTGATTACATCGAGTAGGATATTCATCTAGGAAACTCAATCCAAAGCGAAAGGAAACTAATTAAACAACAATGTTGTAAATTATATAAAACAAAGCTATTCTGTCAACACAAAGAAATAAGGAATAGCAACGAAATGACAGAAAGCAATAATACTATCAAACTGTCACACTTGCAATAATTGAAAATATATGACATAGGTGAAGTGGTGAATTCCACTGGAAGTCGAGCCCTTAGTCGCCAGCGTACACTGCTGGTTACTTTACATAAATGAAAAGAAATAGCAACTCCTCTTATGTATTAATCATGGAAGAGTATTAAAACATATTTGCATTCTTCGCTACAACAAAAGTCTGTATTTAAGAATTACAATAATAATAACAACAGGCATCCCCCTTTCTGCTTACAATCGTTGCCTTTTATAATGAGAAAGGGGTAAAAATATAAGTGATAAACGCGATCCCTCAGGATCTCTCGATCATGAGGGATTCATAATAGGTTTCCATCTTCAGACATTATTTCCTTTCTTGCCCTAATCCTATTGATTTTCTTTTGGAAGTATCTACAACCGTCACATTCTTCCCTTAGCTTGTCGATGTTTGTTGTTTCTTCACAGGGAACAACATTTTTCACTTTCGTGATTTTCCTACAGAAAGGAAGGTAATAATTAGCCAAAGTGTAACTGCAGATAATTTATGTATTTCTTACCGTAATTTCTTAATAGATTAGCGCATTGGGATATAGAAAGGATAAGAATAAAGGAAAAGGATAATAAGTTAATAGTAAATGCATACATTTTCCATTACCTAACATACTCCCCTACTTACCCTTTTTCATGTCCTCATGAAAACCATGTAGTTCGTATGCATAACAGTCAAGGAATAAGCTGGAGAAGGAATGTCATAAAGCGGTCTAAAACCATGATTCTTGGCCAAAAGCTCAAAGATGTGCCCTGTCTATCCTTCAAGCAGTTCATATATAGCCTTGTACCCCTCATCAGGATACCAAATAATAGGGTTGTAGAACCGATAGCCTAGCTAATAAGGACCTTCCCTTAAGATGAGATTACTATAAGTGACAAAGCGTTCTGCAACTAGTTTAAAATTTTTATAATTAAATAGCTCTCTATTCCGTACATTATTATTGGAAATTGTTCATCTGAACTTGGCTGCGGCCAAGGAGCTTTCCTGAATGGAGAGGAAATACTCTACTCCCTTTTGGACAATTTCTTTCTGAATAGGCCCCATAATTTTGATTACTCCTTCCCTCTTCATTAAACTTTTGTGATTGGCCAGCATTTGTAATAGGTGTTTTGGTTCAACTCTAACCCAAAGGTCCAGTCCATTTTCCTTCCTCTAGAACGTGTTATGAGCCTTGAACCATTTCAGTTGATTAACAGCAAATGAAATAAAAGCTTGAAATTGCACATCCCCGACAAAAGGACTGGGGTTCTTTTCTATTTCTTCCTCTAATACAAAATTGTGTAACTAAAATTCACACACCAACCTCTGAACGTTTACCCCATGTTGTTTACAACAATTTATAAAATCCTCAATTGTTTTCAACTCTATCAGTTTTCTAGCATTTGCAGCTTTGATCTTCAAATGTAAATATCTTTACAGCAAAAATAGGGCATAATTATTCGCAGGGGATCTGCATGTCAATACGTCAATATGTAATGAGCAAATAGTATCCATTTGACTCCTGACATTTTCTAATCTGAGCTTCATTTTCTTAGTCCTCACTTCGGCCTTCTGGTATATATCAAAGGCCTCACTTTCTAAGATGTTCATGTCCCGAAGCTACCTCTTTAATTCCTAGTATTTTTGCTGAGAGACTATTTCTTATTCAAGGGGTTCTATGGTAAATCGAGCTTGGGCTAAATCTTCTTGAAGATTCACTATACTAGGGTCGTTGCTCGTCATGATATATTTGGCTTGGGTATTGGTCTGTGTACTCCTGCTACGAGAATGGATGTTTATTGTCTATGTTTCTTTGTTGTAGGAAGCCCAAACCTCTGTCTGGGTAGATGTGCTATAGGAGGGTGCCATCTCTGTTTGAATGGCTAAGTCATGAGAAAGTATAGCCTCTATTTGGATAGCTATTTTTGCAAAAATTGCATGTTGTTCCCTAACAGTTTCAGTTAGTATGGGCTTAGTTTGAGTCCTCATAGCTTCTATTTCCTACAATTCAGTTTGGATGGCTACATTTATTGTTTGTAGGGTTTTGTCTAGGACCTTCCCTGCTAGTAACTCCCTTATTTTTCATTTGAACCTCTTCACTGTTTTCTGTAGCCTCTGTTGTTCCTTCCTGAGCTTTTTAATTGTGGCTCTGTTCTTTTTAGGGGAGAAAGTGTTTTGCTGGTCATTTCTACTCCAAACAAGCCTAGTTTCTCATCTTGACTCGACTCTAAAATAACTGTGTCCCTAGATTGATTGTCATACTTCTTCTTGGTCTATCTCCATGTCCTCTTTTTGGTCTATATTTTGTATATTTAGGTCTACCTGGTTGGGTTATTTTGGAGGTATATCGTTAGGTTGGTCTGCCTCTTCCTGAGTGACTTTTGCCCCTATTTCTACTTCACATATTACATTTTCTAGTATGCTCTTGTTGTTGCCAAAGTTTTCTTCTGATCGGGTTTCTCCAATCTTAAAGTTGAGCGGGTTTTTAGGTTGTATAAATTCATTCATATTGGCCAAAATCTGGGCCAATTCAATATCATGCATTAAGTCTCATGGGGGACTTGTATTTGTTTTTGAGGGGAGTTTTGTTTCATTTCTTTCCTCTTCACTAGAGTGCTCTATTTCCTCCTCTTGTTTTGACTCCAAGTCATCCCATCCTCCCAATTGTAAATATTTCTCATTTTCTGGACTAGATAGTTCTATGGGTTGGCTACTGCTACCTTGGGGATTTTCAAATGTTCCCAATCTTGTCCTTAATCTAGCAGAGTGTCTGCGTTTTTGTGGAATGTTTGTCGTGTAGGTAGTCCTCTTCCTTTTTGGAAGAGGGTTAGGAGTAGGTAAAGCTAACCCCCCTTCTATGGAAAATATTAATTCTTCCCAACTTTTTTGTTGTTGGGAGAGGTTGTAGCTAACTATCAACCTAATTAAATAATTATGACTTACAACTATTTCTATGTGTCGGAATTTTCTTATTCTTTCAGCAGAATCATGCAGTAAGAAATTCAAATATGCAGGTAGATTTACTAAACATTTTGTTTCAACACTATTAACAGTTTAAGTTGACGCGGCCTTACCACGTCTTTTTACCTGTCACATGTAATGAAATTCTGGATGACTCTGGCTAGTTCTCACCATGGTTCCCCAAGGGATGATAGTCAGACTCCTTTTCCTTTGATGATCAGCTCTTCCCCTTCATCTTTAAAGGCTTCAATGGCATCCTACAACTTCCTTTGTTTGTTCATCCACAACGGTCCTTCAGCTGGTAATCCAAAAACTTTTGTAATCACAACATCTGATACTATGATTTGTCTACCCCTCACCATAGACTGGTCGTTTTGTAAATTCTGCAGGAATTCTATGGCGATTGTTTCATTGGGTTGCTGAAATTGTGTGAAATATGCTACCCACCCGACTCAGACTAGAATTTCTCTAGCAGCATCAGAAATAGCCAGTATCAGCGGCTCCCTGTGCACTGTTCCTCCTCCCATGTTGCCTAAATTCTACACACTATAAGTTAGCACAGGTAACACAGCAATAGACAGAGCCAGTGATAGAACAACAAGTTGTTATGATTGTTATATTGGATGATATTTTTCAACACAAATACCATTAAAGACTTACTTAGATTGTCATATAGTCCTGCATAACCAAATAAACGACTGACACGCATACATAAGTACTTTGGGAGTCACCCTCGCCCCCCTTTGAAATGATAGGTCACCTTCAACCAAATGAATGAAGGAAAATCATGCTAGTAGCGATGTACAAGGATGGTGGAAGTGGTAAGGTATGCCTATTTATGAAAGGATCGCAAGAGGTATCAGACTGCTGAAATCAATGCATATACGATAATTATCAACTAATAAGGAGATGTTATGAGGTGATTTCGAAAAGGAAAAAGGACATCTGACACAAAAAAAGATACTTTACCATCATCATTCCACTTAAAGCTTATTATGATTTATTTTTAGAAGATATCCATGCATAAATGTTCAACATAAATTAGGAACATAATCGCTCTATAGTAAATATACCAAATAAGGAAAGGAACTTATAATAACTATTGATGTTGGAAATATGACTTCAATACCATCAGCAGAGCTTCTATTGCTTTCAGGCATCTATAGCCTTGACAAAGTTGCTTTCTAACACTTTCGGACCATGGCCCTTTATGTAGAATAGGGAAAGTGCATTATGATATCAGAGTGGAGACCAATGTGCTAGCTTGGTGACCAAATGAACACATTGCCATTCACTAGGAAGGAACAAAAGGTGGGCAGGCCATCTCATGATGAGACCTCCTATTCCAAGGACTTTTTATTTCTTGATTCATCCATTGGATCATATCCCTGGTGTGGTGGCCATAGTGGGAATGCCACTTTGCTGCTTCCTCATGATCATGGTAGGCTGGTTCGTGATGAGACCCCCTATCCTCCATTTGTAACAAAATCAGACAATTGTTAATAAACATGTATATCCTTTTTTTTTTTTTTTTAGAATAGCACTTCCTATTTATACATGGAAGGTGTCTCAACACTCCTTAGGAGTAGGAATGGTGGAAGAAGTTTAAACATATCAAATAGAAGAAAGTATTCCCTTAACCTTATTTGATGATAATGAACATAGAGAGTTATAGGGTTTAGGGAAGAACTAGCATGGTACAAGTAATCAATCACTTTGATTTATAATGGAAATGATGTCAATGAAGTGATATAGATGGTCGTGTCCTTTATTTTTTGATCAACACAAAGCAATATTATTTAAAGATGATAATATTCAATACTTGCTTATTCCAGTAATCCTTAGATTTGTATCCTTTCATATATATTTGTATCCTTGTGCCTGATAGAGGATCATAAAAAGTGAAATAACATTCACAAAGTGCTTATTTCCTACGAAAACCTCACACAAAGAGTGTTGTTCCTTGTAGGGAATAGCAAGAAAAGACACACAAAAAGGTGTTGTTCCTTAAAGGGAACAACAACTGTTCCCTGTAAGGAATAGCGAATGAAAAATACACGTGGATGGTGTTGTTTCTGTGTCGGGAACAATAAAAGGATATATACATGATGGTGTTATTCCTTAAAGGGAACAACAATTCTTCCTTAGGAGGAACAACAAGAAGAAAAACTGCACACCGAAATTGTTGTTCTTTAGAGGGGACAATGGTTATTCCTTATAAGGAACAATGAAAAGAGAAAAATAATTGGACACAAAATTGTTGTTCCTTAGAGGGAGCAACAGTTGTTCCTTAAAGGAATGACATTTGTTCCTTAGATGGAACAACTAAAAAATAGATGCAAACAAAACTGTTGTTCCTTAGAGGGAACAACGAGAAAACAAATCCAAACAAAACTGTTGTTCCTTAGAGGGAACAGTAGCTATTCCTTAGATGGAACAACAAAAGGAATATACATGAAATTGTTGTTCCTTAAAGGGAACAACAATTGTTCCTTAGAGGGAACAATAGTTGTTCCTTAAAGGGAACAACCGTTGTTCCTTAGATGGAACAGCGAGAAAACAAATACATACGGGATTATTGTTCCTTAGAGGGAAAAACAACTATTCCTTAAAGGGAATAGCATCTGTTCCTTAGAGGGAACAGTGGGAAAACAAATCCATACGAAACTGTTGTTCCTTAAAGGGAACAACAGTTGTTCCTTAGAGGGAACAACAGTTGTTCCTTAGAGGGAACAATAAGAAAACAAATACACGTGAAACTGTTGTTCCTTAGAGGGAACAATAGCTATTCCTTAGAGGGAACAACAACTGTTTCTTAAAGGGAACAACAACTATTCCTTAAAGGGAACAACAAAAAGCAAATATACAAGGCTTCGTTGTTCCTTAGAGGGAACAACAATTTTTCCTTAAAGGGAACAAGACGAAAACAAATATACAGGGAACTATCATTCCTTAGAGGGAACATCAGCTGTTTCTTAGAGGGAACAACAACTGTTCCTTAAGGGGAACAACACGAAAATCTGTACACAAAATTTTTGTTCCTTAGAGGGAATAACAGTTGTTCTTTGAGGGAACAATAGATGTTCCTTAGAGGGAACAACAGATGTTCCTTAGAGGGAACAATAAAAGAAAAGTAGAAAAAAAAAAATTTATATACAATTTATACAAGCAAATTCAATCAAAATAGAAAGAAAAATTTATGTACAAGTTTCAAAAACAAATGAATATTGACTCGATTGATGCTAAGAATGGGTTGCCCTCCTCAACAAGAATTTGCATGGTGGAATATTCCCGTAATTGTTGGCAAAAGGACTCCCTAGTAAGCGTTTGTGATAGAGTCATACTCGATGTTCATTCGCTTTAAAAGAGTAGCCAGACACATCAATGGTGGCTAATGTGATGGTGCCATTATCATGCACCTTTTGTATCTCATAATGTCCTAACCATCTAGTCTGGAGTTTTTCCAGGAAATCCTAGAACCTAGAATCCTACAGGAGTGCCCAATCTCCTTCATGGAAGATTTTCTTTTTGATAATGGCATCATGCCATTTCACTCTTTGTTGTTGGATCAGTGTAGTGTGCTGAAGAGATGAAAGCCAGGTTTCATCCAATTCATTGATTTGATGTAGCCTATTAATCTGTGCTTCGTTTAAGTCCAAGCCTACCTCCTGAGCTATCCTCAATGTCTAGATTTCAAATTCAATTGGGAAGATAGGTTCTTTTCTAAACACTAGTTGATATGGGGAATATCCCATGGTATTTCTCCATGTCATGTGGTATGCCCACAAGGCTTCTGGAAATCGAGTAGCCCAGTAATGTCTATGTGATGCAACTATCTTTGTGGGTATTGCCTCAATTACCTTATTGGTGCTTTCTACCTAGCCATTTTCCTGTGGGTGGTAAGGAGTCATGATTCTGTGCATGATATGATGATTCTTTAATGTTGCAGAAATCCTATGGCCTATGAATTGTGTTCCTCCATCAATAATTACCTCTCTAGGAAATCCATATCGCATAAATAGTTGGAAAAGAAAGTGGATTATCGAGTCCTCTGTTACCCTTGGTAGTGCCTCTACCTCCACCCATTTAGTCACATAATCTATTGAAACTAATATATATGTCTTTTGATTAGATGATGGGTTTATTGGATCGATGAAATCTAATGCCCATCGCTCAAAAGGCTCAATGACTATCTGCGGGTGCAAGGGCATCTCATCAGATTGCTCAGGTCGTCCCATTCTTTGGGAACTGTCACATGCCTAGACAAACTTCTTGGAATCTTTAAAAATGGTGGGCCAATAATAGCCCATATGTAATACCTTGTGACCAGTCCTGCAATCTACAAAATGTCTACCACAAGGCCCATCGTGGCAAGCTTTCAGGGTGTCGAAGATCTCGTCTTCCTTGACGCATCTTCTAATGTGCATATCGGCCCCCGTATGAAATAAATAGCCTCTAATCCAAGAGAATCGCGTGCTGCACTATATTATTTGTTTTCTTTCATTAGGCATCAGGTTCCTGGGTAACTTGCACACTACCAAGTAATTTGCGACATCTGCGTACCATGGTGTTTTCACAGTTACAACAAATAAATGTTCATCAGGAAACTGATCTTCTACTGCTACCAAGTCATCTGTCTTTAGCATTCGTGAAAGGAAGTCTGCTACTGGATTTTCTTTTCCTAGTCGATCTTTGATAGTGATATCGCATTCCTGCAAAAGAATCAACCATCTTGTCACTCTTCCATCTGTAACAGGTTTATTAGCTAGATATTTGATAGTAGAGTGATCAGTGTATAAAACCACAAGGTATCCTATTATATAATGTATGAATTGATTGATAGCATAGATTACAGCCAAAAATTCTTTTTCAGTAACCATATAATTTAATTCAAAAGGAGATAGATTTTTGCTGATATAGTATATTGCATATGGCTTTTTATCTTACTCCTGGCCAAAAAATACTCCAATGGCTGTGTCTGAAGCGTCGAATGAAATCTAGAATGGAAAATCCCAGTTTGGGCCCCTTAATACTGAGGCTATTGATACAAGCCGTTTTACATCATCAAAAGCACTATCACATTTATTAGTCCAAATGAAATCAATATTTCCTATTAATGCATATAGTGGTGCAACAATTTGAGAAAAAATCTTTATAAATCTTCTATAATAGCCAGAAAATCCCGAGAAACTGCGTACCTTAGTTTGTGTGGAAGGGGTAGGTATTAAAAGAATTATCTCAGTTTTTGTTAGATCTACCTAGATTCTAGTTGCTGAGATATAGTGACCCAAGATGAGGCCCTCGGTCATCATCATGTGGCATTTTTCATGGCTTAAACAGACTCTGGTGGCAATGCATCTTTACAAAACTTTCTCTAATTTTTGTAACAATGGCTCGAAGTCATCTCCGTAAGGTGTAAATTCATCCATGTACACCTTGAGCCCTTCATTTATCAGATCTAAAAGAATGCTGAGTATAGCCCTCTAGAATGTGGCAGCTGCATTGCACAGCCCAATAGGTAAGACCCTGTAAGAAAATGTTCCCCAAGGGCAGGTAAAGGTAGTCTTATCCTAATCTTCAGGGGAAATCTGAATTTTATTGTATTCACTGAAGCCATCTAGGAAAGAAAAGAATTTTTTCCCTACCAATGTGTCCAATACCTGGTCAATGAACGGAAAGGGAAAATGGTCTAGTTGGATTGCTTTATTAAGCTCTCTATAGTCAACACATGTACACCAATTTCCATTCTTTTTAGGCACCACTACTAAATGAGAGACCCATTTGCTATCAGATATAGGGTAGATGAAATTTACATCTAACAATTTTTGTAGTTCAGCTTTAACAATGTCTTTAAGATGAGGGTTTAACCTATGTTGAGGTTGTCGAATGGGCCTAACATCTTTCTCTGTATAAATGTGGTGCATGCATAATTGGGGATCAATCCCTTTCATGTCTGGGTAATCCCATGCAAAGACCTCTTTATATTTTCTCAAGAGTTGAACAAGCTTATACTCTTGGTCAGAAGTCAGATTTTTGTTAATATTCAATGTTTTTCCTGGCTCAATTTCTATGGTTTTGTTGTTATAAACAAAATTTGTTGGTATTGATTGATCGTTAATATCTTTTAAGGGATCTTATTCTATTTCGTCATTGAGGGCTACTTCGATCATGTGACATTTTAGATGGGATACAAAATTTGGTTAGTTAACGTAAGTGTTAATGATGACATCTTCTATTTGATCCTTAAATTCAAGAGCATCTTCTATGGTTAGTGGTGATCTAATGTTTTTAGTTAGATATGATATAGGTTGTTTTCTGGTTTTGATTATTGTTAAACTTGGTTGAGCTGGAGGATATAAGGCTAAATTCTTCACATTGCTTCCTCTTGCTATAGTCATGCTGCCTGTTCGACAGCTTATGTAAGCGTCCGCGGTTGCTAGCCAAGGTCTACCTAGAATTAGGCGATGTCCATCGAGTTGGTTTCTAGGATTGATGATCAAAATATCTGTTGGGTATTCCCAGGAGTCTACAAACACCATTACATCCTATAATGTGCCTTCTGGTTTCACTATTGATCGGTCAGCCAATTCCAACAAGGTCGTGGTTGGGTCCAAGGATGTAATTCTAAGCTTTTGAGAAGTTGTGGTTGTAAGAATATTGATTTTTGTTCCCAAATCGACTAACGTATTGGGGAAGGAGCATCCATTTATTTGCATAGTGACTATAGGATTTCCTGGGTCCTCATATTTGACAAGTGTTTCTCTGCCTAATGGTAAGTCAGATAAGGCGCTGACCACATGGATAGTTGGGGTTGTTTTTATTTTCCTCTTTGGCTTTTTCATACACAATTCCTTAATAGTTTTTTCATAAATTGGAATGTCTTGAATAGCCTGGAGGAGAGGTATCTTTACACACAATTTTTTCAATTCTCCTAGAAGATCAAAATCAGGGTATTCTATTGGGTGGGGTATGATTAATCTTTCTGGGAATGGTGGAGAAGAGGTGATCGTTTGATCATGAGTTTTCTATTTAATCATGTTCTCCACTTGTGGTGCTTGTTCTACAGATAACTGATCTTCAAATTGTTTATTTTTATCCCCCTCTCATTCTATTATCCACCCAGATCTTAATTGAAGCTCATTGCACTCCCTTAACTCAGTTTTTGGCTCTAGTCCCAATAATTTGCTCAGATTGGACCGGTCTGTTATTGGGGTTCAGGTTGGTTTGTGCTAGGAGCTGTGGTCGTAGGTTGGTCAGATGGTTTTGTTGCAATGTGTAGGGTGCTGGTAGTGTTGGTTGTGGTAGGGGGCTTGTTCCTACTAGCTTATTTGTAGGTCATTGCCAGCTTGACTACCAGTTCTAGTTCTGTGAAATCGAGGGTGGCCATTGGGATTGATAGGCATTATTCTACCAAAACAATGGGAAGTAAGAGGAATTTGGCCAATTATTATTTTGATTTGATTGGTTGGGCCAAGGTGGCATAGGGAATGGTTGTTGTGACAAATTGGAAAAAGGTGGTTGATTTTGCCACATGGCTCCTGGGTATTGTTGCAAATTATATTGTGAAGTTTGAAAGAAAGAAGATTGATCAATCGGCGTACCTGTTTGTTGTGGTTGCCATTAGCGACACTGATTTAGTAGGTAGACTGGTTTTTTTTCTTCCTCTGCCTCCTTATAGACTACTTTTAGCCCTGGGAGTGATGGGCAGCTTTCTGTAGTGTGATCTTTTGTACATATGGCATAGGTTTGCACCATATCCAGTGGGCATTCTTTGTGGCTATGCTTCTTCCTGCGTCTAGGACAAAATATCACCAAGATTTGTTCCACTTCCACCTACTTTTATTTGTCTTGCATAATCTCCAATTGCATTGTCAGAGTTCCCAAAATATCTGTTTTGAAATCCTCTAGCAGGTTTCCAATTTATGCACGAGTTATAACTCCACTAGAGATTTTGTTGTCCGTAGTGGTCATGTCACATTCTGTTGGTTTCAATCTTGTACTGCCTCTTGAGGACTTGATACACAATTTAATAATGTCAAAACATTCTTCTTGATATATATCACCTTTGCCCATAATATTTAATGTTTCTATCCATTGTTCTTTTATCCCTTTAATCAGTGTAGTTTTTAGCACATTATCAAGTAAAGGCAAAGTTGCATAGGGAGACCGTTGGAGGTTATATTGAAATTGTTCCACATATTCTTCTAATGTTTCACTGGGTCTTACTACCATTTGGAATATTTTGTCTTTCAATTCCCTAGATCTGCAATAGTCTTGATATTTTTTTAGGAAAGTGGTTTTCAATTGTTCCCAATCATTTATTGTGCCTCCACCCAATCCCATAAACCATCGCAAGGCTTATCCTTTCAATGTAGAGGGAAACAACTTTAGTTTTTGGGGGTCAGTGATATAATCATAATGACGACACAATACATCAAACTCAAACAGGAATGTGTCTGGATCCTCTGATGTCAGTCCATAAAAGTTAGGAATATTTTGGAGAGGGATGACTTTCATGGGTGCATTGACAGTTGTGTCAACAATGGGATACTGCAATGTACAGGTCTGAGGTGTTTATGGGTTGTTGGCCATTTGATCAAATATGTGCTAATACCCTTCCGAGATTTCTAGAGATTTCTTCCTAAGATGATTAGAAGGGGTGGGAATGATCTTAACAGCAATCCCTCGATCTGGGATACTAGGCGTTCCTTGTTGAATTACTACCTGAGGGGATCTTGGTTCCTTTGTTTCCCCAGTTTATCCTTCTCCTTCATGAATATTACAAGAATTCCCTTCTTGTGAGGAAATTGCGCCCGAATTTTCATTATCTGGAAAACTCTGCTCAGTTCCCACTGTTTTGCTGTGGAACTCAGTGTAGGCTACAAATGCTGAGCGTGTGGCCCGAAGGGAGATAGTAGGTTGTCTAGAAGCAACATTTCTAGGACCTACTGATGGCTGAGATTTAGCTTTCTTTAATATGTCATCTATGAATGTTGATGATCCAAGGGTCACTGGTCCCTTAGATCTGTCTAGTTTGGGTAGTGGAATTGGATTGTTTTTGGGTTTTTTCTTCTTAGTCATTCATGCAAACAATTCAAATGTTTATCTCTACCCTAAGTTCCTAACAATTCTGCTGGAAAGTGGGTGGGGGAGCAAGCATTTTACGTGCTTTGTACATAGGTTCTTACCTTTCTCTTTTAATACCCAGTTCTCTCCAAACAGATAAGCAGCAAATACCTACTTCATATTTCTGTAATTGTGTTGAAAAGCAGGCAGAGGAGCAAGCACTTTATTTGCTCATTACGTAGGTTCTTACCTTCCGTTTTCAAAACCCAATTCTTCTTCTACAAAAATCATCATATGTACATTACTCCTTAGAAATGGCTACACTCTCCCTGGAAATAGTGCCAAAATGTTGACTGATAAAATGTGCCTTTTCAACTCCTAATTATATTCACATTAATTATCAATCCAGGCAAGTCTTTCTATTTCAATAGTGTACATAGTATGTGGCAGCGATTTAACTCAGAGAGTAATGCTTCTAAATTTCAGTATAGATCCTTTAAATACAAGAGTAAATGGATGCAGCAAGTAAATTCTAATTGCAATTAAAAGAAAACTCAATCCTTTAATGAAATCAAATCATACAACTCAGGTAACAACAATATGTAATTTAAGTAGTAGCAGTATCAGTTAAGAGTACAATAGTGATAACTCTTCTCTTAGAAACTGATTGAATTTAAATCAAACACATTCCATTGTAAAACAACGATGATATCAATCTGAGAGCCTAAGAGAAGTAGTTAATACTCATTACAGTTTATTACATTGAGCAAGATATTCATATAGGAAACTCAATCCAAAGTGAAAGGAAACTAATTAAACATCAATGCTATAAATTATATAAATAGAGCAATTTTGTCAACGCAAAGAAATAAGGAACAACAACGAAATAACAGAAAGCAATAATACTATCAAACTGTCACACTTGCAATAATTGAAAATATATGACACAGGTGAAGCAGTGAATTCCACTAGAAGCCACGCCCTTAGCCGCTAGCCTACATTGCTGGTTACTTCAGATAAATGAAAAGGAATAGCAACTCCTCTTATGTATTAATCATGAAAGAGTATTACAACGTATTTGCATTCTTCCTACAATGGAAGTCTATAATTAAGAATTACAATAATAATAACAACAGTCATCCCCCTTTTTGCTTACAATAATTTCCTTTTATAATGAGAAAGGGGTAAAAGGATAAGTGATAAACATGATCCCTCAGGATCTGTCAATCCTAAGGGATTCACAATAGTTTTCCATCTTCAGACATTATTTCCTTTCTTGTGTTGATCATGTTGATTTTCTTTTGGACGTATGTACAACTGTCGCGTTCCTCCCTTAGCCTGTCGATGTTTTCTGTTTCTTCACAGGGAACAACATTTGTCCCTTTTGTGATTTTCCTACAGAAAGGAAGGTAATAATTAGCCAAAGCATAACCGCAGATAATTTATGTATTTCTTACCATAATTTCTTAATAGATTAGCGCATTGGGATATAGAAAGGATAAGAATAAAAGAAAAGGATAATAAGTTAATAGTAAATGCATACCTTTTCCATGACCCAACATCTGTGAGGGCCATGTTGTGTAAGTAAACCTCAACCATTTTGGCCCCATCCTCTAGGGCACTTTGATCACAAAGATCAATAAACTGACTACAGACCTGAAATTGCATGGTGCCATATTGTGCTAGTGTTTTAATATGAAATTGCAACCATTTCTCTTTGAGGTAAGGAGCATAGGATTTAGCTGTCCCTACACTAGATGGCCTTTTGTTGTTCTTTCTCCTTTGTTTCAATGCCTTCTTCGTCTTGTTGTTTTAGCATCATCCTCCTTCCCTTCTACTTCATCATGTTCCTCTATATTAGTTTCTTCTTCATCCATCTCATCCCAATCTAGCTTTGTATCTTCTTCTTCTTGTTTTGCCTTCTCCTCATTGGCAGAAGGACTAACATCATAGGTGAGGGTTTTGATGCCATCCTCTGCTAGTAAGTCTCTGAAGACTAAATATTTTATAGCGATCCCGAGGTTTTGGAGGGCATCCTTAATGAGGATCCTGATCAACCCATGGTGAGCCAACTGTTGGGAATTCCCTTCCTTTACATTGCTTTTGGAGTCTATGAGTGATTGCATCAAGAAATAGGGTAGAGTGAGTCTTTGGTGAACTGGTGTTTCTGCCCCACATCTTAGTTATGTAGGTTTTAACCCTGTACAGAAATTACCTACATACGAATTCTAAATCACAAGAAAAATAAAAAATGCGAGAGCATAACACATAAAACACATATACACAAAGATTTCCCACTGGATCTCAAGACCGAGACTACCAGCTCTTGATTTTTCATTATATTCCTTTCAATGTTACAATACATATTTATACATGCCGAAGCATCCAATACCATGGACCGAAAACCATCGCGTCCAAAAACGTGGACCGAAAACCATAGGTAGGTTCGCCCAACCTAATATAGGGTCCAAAAAAAATTTTCTCGGGGCGCTGCCCC